>CATKWJ010000679.1:0-20000 GCA_949825065.1 Odontocerum albicorne | reverse complement strand
GGAAAGAAACTTTATTCACCACCCTTCCCGACTAATACATTTATAATTATGTATGTTAAGTGACTCAACTATTCTTTTAAATATAAATTACTCAAAGAAGCAATGTTTGGACTATGCAGTTACATTTTTTTGTCACTCGTTGAAAGAATTTAACCCTTTGAATCGCACACCGATGATTGGCCCCAACTGGTGTATTGGAAAAATCCCATGGAGCCGATCATCGGCCTCAAATTTTTCATAAAAGTTTTTATGTCGAATATATATTTTTTTTAACTTTGAGAATCATTCACTTTTAAAATAATGCATTTAAAACTAAATATTAACTGAGATAAAAAATAAAACATAAACTACTTTTTTTTTGCCAAAATATGCTGGGATTAAAAGGGTTAAAGAAGAAAAGCTATTTTTTTCCATAAAAAAATATGAAATATCTCCAGGTGCCCATTAATTTGCAACAGTGCACACCTTGGGAAGCAGCGGCCTCTCTTTGCTTTACAGTATGCAAAATAAAAATTATTAACACATTGTTTGCGGACGTTTTTCGCCAACCCACGGCGAAAAGCGGGCGATTTTTTAAAATTTGTTCGCGATATTACGTTTCGCATAAAATAGCTATAACTTCTAGAGTTCAATAAAAACAGCGATCTATCACGAATATACAATAATAGTTAGGTATTTTGTATGAAATTTGTAATATTTTCTGATTATAAAAGTAAAAAAACATTAAACTCATATATTATGTCAATGAATATAAAAACTGGATTAAACTACTCGTAAATAACAATATCACACAGTAAGTATACGTAATGAAAGACGGAGATTCTATAGCAGTTAATCTTATTGAACATTTGAAAACAGATTATAAAGATAAAAAATAACTTTCTTTTCTAACACATTGATCAATAAGTCCCGGGACTAACCAAAAGATGGCGCCTCTAATAACAAATCCATACTATTCTCAGTTAGTGCAACCCTTTAGAAGTAACGTGTCAAACTTTCATGACATTCCGACATTGTGTCATTGAGTTACAGTGGTTTTAGTGACGCTTTTGCTATTTTCAAAACAATGGAAAAAACCTAATTTTGTGTGTTGATAAAACATTGCTTTTTAATGGGAAAAAAATACCGTTCAAACTCAGCGATCGCTTGAAAAGTGTTATCAGGGCTCTGCTTCGTCGAAAACAACCATTTGTCGGTGGTATGCTGATTTCAAACACGGTCATACAGACACAAATGATGCTGAACGCTCTGGTCGTCCAAATGAGGCTGTTACACCAGAAAATATTTAAAAAAAAACTCAAAATCGTGATGGAAAATCGCAAAGTAAAGTTCCGTGAGATAGCTGACATCCTGAAGATATCATTTGATAGTGTTTCCACTATTTTGCATGAACATTTGGTCATAAAAAGCTTTTTTCGAAATGGGTGCCGCGTTTGCTCACAATGGAACAGAAACAACAATGCATCGATGATTCAGAACGCTGTTTCGCACTGTTGACGCGAAATAAACAGGAGTTTATGCGTCGGTATGTGACAATGGATGAAACTTGGATCCACTACTATACTCATGAATCAAATCGACAGCTGAGTTGAGAGCAGCCAGTGAAAGTCGTCCGAAGCGACCAAAAACTCAACAGTCGGACGGGAAGGTTATGGCCTCCGTATTTTGGGATGCGCATGGTATAATATTCATCGATCACCTTGAAAAGGGAAAAACCATCAATAGCGAATATTACATAGCGTTATTGGAGCGTTTGAAGGCAGATATTGCAAAAAACGGCCCCATATGGAGAAGAAAAAGTTCTCTTTCATCAGGACAATGCACCGTGTCACAAGTCGATGGTAACGATAGCCAAATTGCATGAGTTGAACTTCGAATTGCTTCCGCACCCACCGTATTCTCCAGATTTGGCTCCCAGCGACTATTGGCTGTTTGCAGACCTCAAAAAGATGCTCCAGGGAAAGAGATTTCAGGCTCCAATGAAGAAGTGATTGCCGAAACTAACGCCTATTTTGAAACCAAAGATAAATTGTTCTACACGGCTGGCATAGAAAAGTTAGGAAAGCGTTGGAATGGATGTATCGCTCTTGAAGAAGACTATGTTGATGAATAAAGAATAATTTTGGCAAACAAATGTTGTTTTAGTAGTTAGTCCCGGGACTTATTGATCGATGTGTTATGAATGCTCTCAGAAAATAATTTATCCAAAAATAAAAGAATCTGTGCTTTTGTTTACCTGCGGAAATAATGTAATTACAAAGAAGCTGTGGGACAAATTGTCAGAAGTATGGAATGAGCAACAAACTGATGATCAACATATAATGTTGGCAGCAGTTAAAACTTGATAGTTCATTAGAACTATCAAGTTTTAACCGATTATAACATTTCTTTGTTCGCTTCTCGAGAGTCAAGGTTGAAAAAAATTAACATATGCATGCAATAAATCTAATGAATAACTCAAAAACTTGAGATAATAAAGTAAAAGGTGTTAATGTAATACGGAGAACTCAAAAAGATTTTTGGGAGTACAAAGGAGGATACAAAAGACATTTTTCATGAATAATAAAGATATAAAGGAATTCCCAATAATAAACAAAGAAATTCTCAGAGAATAAATCAAAGGTGTTAAATATACATGAATAAAACATTACATTCAAATATACTCTGAAGATACTTTACATTGAAAAATTAAATGTAACTTTTGATAGATTCTGTTTCTTTTAAACTTCCATCAAATTACACGTAGGTTTAGCTTGGCAACATCTTAATTTCACATATACAAGAAACAATAAGATACAGTACCCGGCGGTAATTTATACACATCACTTGTAGAGCGTTGTCTCTGTCGCACGATGCGCTAACCACATCATAACTACGATCCCGAACTATTAGTGCATCATACGACAGAGACGACGCTCTACAAATGATGTGTATAAATTACCGCCGGGTACTGTATTTATTTATTTATTTTTTCAAAACAGGCTTAGCCCAATGAAAAATACACGACATATTAAAAATAAAGAAAAATTACATAGAATAAAAAAAAAATTATATAAAATAATGTATATGCATACATATATAGACACAAACATATGATACACATATATTCACAGTCACTTAAGTACGTTGATGAGTGCTTTCTAACGCGCTCAATCTTAGAAGAAAATTTCCTTTTCCTTTTGGTAATGTGATATGAAATATGTCAATATCCGAAGCAGTCCCGTTGAAAAGAGTTAAGGCCCTTCCAACAGGCATAGCGGCTGAAAGACCCGTTCTTGCGTATGTTTTTAAGAGCAGTTCTTGCCGGCGCAGTCTAGTGGAATTGTTAGGAACATTTAACGCTAATCTTTGTAGTATGCTGTACATACATATTACCCCATGTTTCCTGTGGGGTAGGCCGAGATAACAGATCTCCGTACTTTTCTATCCAAGCACACAACTTTCGCCTCTTCCACATTCATACATCTCATCATGCACAATCTTTCATTATTCATACTTCTCACTTTGCCTTTTTTCAAAACCTGGTCCACTTGATCTAGCCACGTTTTCCTCGATTTACCTATTCCATGCACTTCTGACTTGTATACTCCTTGAGTCATTCTTTCCGCATTTTTGTAAATCTTCAAACTATACTTCAGTTCTATAATCATTCTATGGAGTAACAAAATAAACATTTTCTTATATTTTTGTTGTTATAGTACAACTTGGCGGGTTTATTGCCATGAGGTAAAATCTTCCAACCAACCAGAAAAGGGTCACCAAGTTTTAGGTTAAAACCAGCTTGAACCCACAACCACTAGGCTAGAAGATAGGCACTTTATCATTATAAAAATCTAACCAAGAAAAAGTAGTAATGGATCCTTTGGTTGATTTGCCAATAAATTAAACAAATACACTCAAAAGATTGACAGGATCTTTGAGAGAAATTACCTAGTGATAGTAAAAATTATTAGATTCAAATATATAAAATGGACGTCAATAAGCAAAATAAAATGACTCGTTGAAAAATTAAAGATTTACCATTATTTTATGAAAATTTTATTTCTTTTCACTTTTTACTCAAGACTTCTGTTCCGGGGTTTTAAAATAGGAGTAAAATGTTCTCCAGTCAATATAAAAAATTGACTCAAATAGCAAAATCACCTTTTCCCAGTTTCACATGTATTTTATCTCAATCATTACTCCAAACTGATTCTGTACAAAGACTGTAAAATAAGTGAATGGCTGACGCTCTATACTCGGAGATTCCGGTTTATTTCTTGCGTTTTCAGTGAAGAATAGCAGGTTGACGAGATTCCTCTTTAGCAGGTAGAAGTTTGTCGTAAATAAAACACAGTAGCGTTCCAGAAACAGAGAATATATTTTGCCCATTTTTCATTCCTTATGTGCAGCCCATCGCTCATTGTAAGCCCCTTTATTCGCCCGTGTATACCGTCATGGATTGCTAGATAATATGTATATCTCGCGTTCTTTGCTTGCATGGGCCAGCCGACTTTTCATAGTAACTATTGCGAAGGCTACGCATAAGGAACATTTCATTACAATAGGTACACAGCAATTACATTTTTACATATACAAAACAAAATAAATCATATGTTTTTGGGTGACGCATATGTCCGATACAGTCCCCCCGGTTTAGTTAGCCCTAGCTACACCTATGGTCGCTACGGATGTATGCGTCATTCATTCACAGTAGGAAAGACCAATACTTTCACATTTGCGCGCGTGTAGATTCCAGTCGGGGCCTAGGGCTTTCTTGTTGATGAGGTTATTGATAATTGTTTGGATTTCTCGCGGAGAGAAGTCTGAGGTAGGAGGGGTTTGTTCTGAGTGTATGTTAAGCGCAATATCAACCATTGTTGTGTGAGAGAGGTTCGAGTTTGGCGAGAAGATATTCGCTAGAGAGTTGGCGAAGTTTTCTGCACGATCGCGAGCAGAGAAAACTATCATTTGATCCTTGAAGAGAGCTGGGTCTGGGAGGCGTGTTTCTGAGACAATGGGTCAGTTTGCATTTAATTCCCTCATATTCAAGGGACTCGATGAAGTCTGACCATTTCTCATTTTGATGCAGCAATTGCGATTCTGTATTTGTCATATGGTCGTTCAAAGGCTAACAACTTCACACTTCAACTTTGTGCCTTTGGCTTATCGGTGCATGGTGAGTGTCTTGAACTAGCAATACTCATATGTCACAGTATTTATTGATATACGAAAGGAGTTCTTCTTTTGAATTAGATAAGCCTATATATCCTGAAATTGTGTTTAATGTGGCCCTAAAAGGTTCGTTTGAACCCTCAGTTTTTTGGTATTGGTTTTGATAAAATTCAGATAAAAAGGCCTAAAAATAGAACTAGTAAAGGCTTAGGAATGAAATCCAGGACGCCTGAGGTTTAAGCAAGTACGTTAACCACTAGGCCATGACACCAATCAATTACAATTTAAATTAACTTTATTTTATCACTGTTGAAGTCAAAGTTCATCTTTAAATATCAAAATGATTGTTTTATTACTAACTTTCTATAAGGCAAATAAAAAATATATAACCTGTAATGATGAAGAAGAGAGATTTTCCTCGCATCATAAAGTTTAAGAGTGCTGTTTGACAAACCAACGGCCAAATAATATTCAGTAGGGTGCTATACAACGTATATTCCATACCCTTTGAACTCTTCGAAAGTATGAATTGGTGTTGCATCATCTGTGTCCCAAATTTTAATAGTCTTGTCATCAGAGCATGATGCTATCATATTTCCATCAGGTGAAAATCTAACACATTGTACCCAATTTCTATGTTGAACATATGACAAAAGGAATTTTCTTCGGTGCACTGTCCATAACTTCAAGGGTTTATCATCTGATGCAGTAATGAGCTGAAAACAATATAGTTCTAATTATTTTATGAAAAAACACAGCACACTCTCAATTAAATGAGATCGGATTAACCAGGACAAAAATCCAAGTCATTCAAAAAACAAAATGAAAAATATAGACATAGCTGGTATCTAGTAATTGACAAGGTCAGAGTATGTTTGAACCAAGAATACTCTGAAGATGCATGCATTCACTATAAAGATGAGCAGACACCTATAAAAAACAATGGATTTAGTTTCAGTAATTCCTAAGGGTTTGTTGTGTTACTAATTTACACTATTTTATAGAACTCTGTATTATTTTTATAATCTTTAATTTTCGCTGACTGGTATATTGTCATGGGTGTCAAATTTTTTATTTAAATTAAAGTTTTTTTTTCAATAATGGATAAGTGTAAAAAGTTATACTTTTGTTCGAACAAAAGCTTGAAATAATAAAAAAAATTAATAGATATAATGCTGACAACCAAACTATTCTCAACATAGTCAAAAAAGAAGTAAACTGATTTAGTGAGTTTATCTGACAGTGCCAAAGGTAGAGCGAAGTGGTAAACAATGAAGCTCTCGAAATACGAGGATGATTATTTAGTTCAACCAATGAAGGGCAGAAGGTTTTCCTGTATCTGGAACAGTTTGTATAGCCAAAGTAAAGTATTTTCATGATGAATTATAGTTGCAGGGTGATTTTAAAGCATCTTCTGGATAGATGACGCGATTTAAACAGAAGCACGATATTCATTATATGCCATTCAAGGTGAAAAACTAAGCAGCAATAATTCAATACCGAATTTCAAAAGTTTATAGAAACTGAAGTACTTATGTCAGAATAAATTTATAACCGATGAAACTGGACTGTACTGGAAATGTGAAATGAAAAAATAGGGTCTTAGCCTAGTTCAAAGTTCGTCATTGAGATTATTACCTCTCAGTGTGAATCAAAGAAAATATTGTCTCCCGGTCATTCTTAAAAAATGGCTGCATCATCAATTTGGATATACTGAGTAGTACCATAAGAAAAAATATTTAAAATGAAAAATTATGTTAATAAACATCATTTCAGTACCTTTGTTCCTGAAGGAGAAAAGTCAACAGACCTCACTGTCTTGGAATGTGCACTGAACTCTCCGCAATCTCCTTGTACAGTGGGCACCCACAGGCGGACAGAGCAGTTCCTGGACGCAGAGGCTATCAGATTGCCAGAAGGAGAAAACTTTGTATCCAGCATTGCATCTCTATGGCCTTGGAATCTATAACACTTCACTTTAGTGATGATTGGAAGTTCCATAGCTAAAAAATAAAAATCAATTGAACAAATGGAATTCATTTAGGAATCTCATTCATGTTTATAAAAATTGTCAAATTATTTTGTTTTAACTTTTACAGTAACAAAAATATCAAGTTGTCCATGACCCGGTTTATTTGTTTCCACATCCATACACCTTGTCATACAACTCCTACAATTTATCTGTCTATATTTCCTTCTTTCAAAATATCCACTTGGTTCAAGAATACTTTCCTTGGTCTTCCTCTACTACACCTTCCAATCACAATTGAATTATACATATGTTTTGTAAGTCTTTTGTCATTTATTTCTTCTACATGCCCAAACCATTTCAGAGTACTCTTCTTCATCTTACTCAACACATCAGCCTTAAGTTCACATTCATCTCTAATCTCTTTGTTGTGTATTTTGTCATACATTGTCACCCCATGTATTATTCTCAGTGCATATATTGCTACAGCTTTTGCTTGGCTCCTTTCAATATTTTTACACATCCACGTTTCACTCCCAAACATCAAAGTTGGTATCCCAATCATCAAAACATTATCAAAAGGAATAAAAAAAGCTTAAGCAACAAAACTAGTCAATAAGACACAAACAGTTTCAAGAAATGTAATAAATCAAGATAAATCCTGTATTTATAATTAATACATTGTAAATTGAATCTACTGACTGATAACTTACCATTATCGAGTGATCATAAGAACTTGAAGAAAATTGTTTAGTTGAGGATGAAAGGACATTGCTGTTATATCTTTATGCCCTTTGAATTGCCTCTCAAGAGTCGGATCCGTTTCCATTTTAGAGTAGTTAAATAAAACAAAAAAATAAGCTATCGAGAGAATAAAATAAAATAATAAGCTATTGAGCACTATACAAAATGTTATAAATTAAAGATATGCGTATCAAAAGTACTTCCAACAGATTTGAAACTTCAAAATTGTTATGGAAACGAAATATTGCCAGATGTCAGTATGTGACCAATCCTTTTTTAATTTAAAACAAAAACTATAGTTCACATATTTATTTATATAAAATGTAGGTTTGTACATTACTTACAGAGATCCGCAATATATTTTGAAATTTGACCATCGATTTTTTAAATAGTTGTATACCTCTAGCCATTCCATTGCTCTGACATTGTTCTTCAATAAATATAAGATAAAAAATCCAAAGATAGAAAGTACTATATAATATTTTTATTATCATTATTTCAATAACGAAAACAAACATAGAAATATGGTTTGTAAATAAAATATTATGATTTATTTTAGGATAAATATTTAAAATATCACGGAACTTTATCTTTACCTCACATACCAGGGCCAACCTGAGGCAGGTGCAAAAAGTGATATTACAACTAGCACCGCGTTCATGACAGATAAATTTAAAAAACAACTAATTTATTACTTAATACTTTTTGGGTGTCATTAAATTGTAATTTGTGATACACTTGTAAATTATCCGCACGTCATTATCATTCATTAAAAATATTAATGCACAATCTATTGCATACATCCGTTCAAGAGAATATTGTTGTGAAATAAATAAGTACATTTTAAATGAGTCTGAGGTGAAAATATTTGGGAAATACTTGACTTGTTTTTCGCCCTTACATAAACGTAGGTTTAAATAAATACGAGAAAGAATGTCCCGTGCACAAACATTGCATCTAGTCAATCACATATTAATTAAGAGAAGTTCGTGTACATACTCCGATTATATTATATTATATTTTCACCATGTTTGAAAAACTCGAATTTCAAACTATTACTAAATTTTAAGAAAAAAACATAATTTCTCTCTGAATTTTGTTATAATACTCAATATATTGGTTTCGACATCTGAATTATTTCAAATATAATATTAATATAAAATAATATAAAATAAATAAAATATAGAAATTATTTCATTTTCGCAATATGTTCTACGATAATACTAGAGTAACCAGAGATATGAAATAATGTGTTACAATATGACATAAAGCTAACACTTATTTCAATCAATGAACTTTAAATATGTTGACAAAAAGTTATTTTCGGATCCCTTGAGAAGAAAGAAGAGGTGCTGAAAGAAAATCGAGATGCATTATAACTGCTGTTTTTTTTTATAAATATATATTTTTTCGTATGTAAATACATTTCTGATGATAATGTAAGGAGAATATTTTTAAGAAGTAATTATTCTTCCTTTAAAATTGGATCTGCATGTGAACTTAAGTATAATGTTTGTGTGATTAAAAGTGCCGTGTTTTAGATATCAGATAAAATTTAATTACAAAGAAAACTTTATTGATATTATTTTTATACAGTTATACTATCACATGTTACACCCACCTGTTTACTTTTACAGGCACTACACGAACTATTTTTACAATATCTATGGAAATTTCGTACGTTAGTATCTGGCAATTTTGTTTCACGGTTAAAAGTGGCACGAGGCGTTCTTATTGTTTTTATCGGCGAAATATTATAAATTATTGGTAAATAAATTTTAAACTCGCATATTATTATATCTTTAAGATATCCGCACCATTTCCGTTGAGTTTTCTTATTTACTTCCATCAGTCTCCTTAGTGTATACGTTGACATCCAGCGTGCTCACGCATGGCGATGTTTTGCAGCTGCTGATTTCTCTGACCGGTGCGATTTTGAAGTTTCCGCGAAATATTCAACGTAAATATATCATGAAATGGAGTTATTAATCAATGAAAATTACTCCTTCGTATATAGGAGCTCACGGCCATTATTCAAGAAGAAGAATCAATGAAAATGTTTATTCTTTAGTTTTCAAATAGTTCAAGTTATGTATTCGATTCCTTTCGCAGAAATAAGTGAAAATGACAATGCTTTGATGTTTTTTTATCTTTGGATACAGTTTAGCAGAATTATTTAAAAATAAACAGAACGTATAAAAACATGTTTTTGTGAAAAATTTACTATAGGTAAAACTTATTGAGATTGTGTTGTGTAAATTTCGATTTTATCACCTGTTTCTCTTGTAGTGATGGAATAGGCATGATAAAATTATGTTTTCAAGAAATTGATTTTTATTTGTGTAATATGTCGTTTTGTCGATAGGATATTGCAAGATGAGAAATTTAAAAGTGAAAAAATATACTTATTTTCAAAAAGTGATAGGCGCCGCGCCGGATTCATTCGAGGATTTCATCATCTTTAAAAATTGCCTCGAATGTTTTTTTTAATCAGCCCCAGTGAATTGTATTTCTATGCCATTATTATGTTGTAATAATAGGCTAATTCGACGGAGCTTCATTGGTTACAGTACCCAGAAACGGGAGAATTTCAAACCTTTTCTTTTATGGTTTTCAAACCTTGGAACCTGTCTCCTCAGTAAATGCTTTACGTATAAGGAATGGGTTCTGGGAGACGTACTACACTGAGATCATCTTGTTCTCAGAGTGTTAGCCATTTAGTTGAGGTGAATCAGGCGTATAAACCCTGCTACCTCAATCCCTCTTTTGGAATGGCTAGTTTTATAGCATAGAATTGACTTCGTTTAGAGTGTAGACAGGCTGTTGTTGCAATGGAGACATTTAACAGAGTCTTAAGTTTACATTATTTTAGAGATATTAAATTAAAACAGTGATATCTTTGGAGTTAGTGATTTTTGGACACTATCCATCCTGTCGTGTAGCTCATGACTGAGCATTGTGACTCCCATGATAGCCTTTGACAACTCCTCTCCATCCATCCCTGCACTCCGCGACTCGAATGACAGCTGTTAAGGGTACTCCAGTTGGGTCTCTCACTTGGTCATCCAACACATTGGGATTCTTCCTCTCGTGTGTCGTCCTTCTATACCCCCAGTAACCACAAAACTCTCCAAATTTTCGACACCTAATGATTTGTAAATTTAAGAAAGTTAATGCAGATAGTCGCAAGAAACATTTATGAAGAGTATGAAGGGGACGTGATAGCTGAGAGAACTTATCGAAAATAGTTTTCAAGGTTTAAGGAGACGACTTTTCGGCAGGACAAAGTTCAGATATTGATGATTGAAATTGAATTGAAAAATCCAAAACGGACACCTAAGAATATCACTGAAATGCTGGGAATCACCAAATCAAGTGTTTTTACCCACATAAAGAAGATGGGCATGATTAGTCATTATTATGTGTGGGTATTCCCATAATCAGTTGGATAGTTTTGGTGTGTTTGTCTGCTTAGCTGTAAAAAAATTATCCATTTATTGATAGATTAATAACACAAGACGTAAAATAGATCTCATGACAATACGAATAGAACTAGACACTGGGCTCGACCAGGCAACCACCTAAAACCACCCCAAAACTAAAATTGGACTTGAAAAAAGTAATGCTCTCTGTATGGTGGGGCTCCAAGGGGATACTCTATTTTGAGATCCTCAAATCGGGCAAAACCATAAATACAGAGATTGGCTGCCAACAGCTGAATAATTTGAAACAAGCAATTCAAATAAAATGTCCAATACTTGCAAATAGGTGCAGCATACTTTTTCACCATAACAATGCAAGGCCACACACTGCAAAGCTAATCCAGCATAAATTGCGTGAGTTAGGCTGGGCATTATCAAGTTTTTACCTTTTTTTAACACTACAAACATGGAGTAACCTTCAGAATGGAAAATGATATAAGAAAACCGTCTTGGAAGATTTTTTTAATAATAAATTTTATAAAACACGTATACAGGAAGTCGTCGACTTACGACTGTTCGACTTTACGACCGCAATCCGCGATCTGTATTATAAGCATTTTAAAGTCCTTCTGAGATGTCTACAAAAAGGAAAATGTCAATTTCTCAACCTGCCAAGAAGCAAAGAAAGGCTATTGATTTGAAAACAAAAATTATGGTAAATAAGCAGTACGAAGAAGGAAAAAAATTGAATGGCATTGTGAGTGATTTGATGCCATCACACTCTACTGTGTTGACAATTCTAAAAGACAAAGAAAGGATTCGTGAAGCTGTGATTGGTTCTGCACCTATGCAGTCGACAGTTATAATCAAGTAACGAATTGGTTCCATCCACAGAATGGAGAAATTGTTGCTCATTTGGATGGAAGATCAAATTGAAAAATGCACACCGTTATCCCTTTTTACTGTGCAGACGAAGGCTAGAAGTTTATATGTATAACAAACACCTGTGTTTTGTATTTTCATGTTTTATTAATATAATATTTAACCAATTTTACTGCAGCATAATTTTTTACTTAATCCTAACAAATGTAAAAATAAAAAACAAAGCAATACGTAAAGATATTCGAATATCAGGCATGCTGATATGATATGATAAAGAAAACAAAGACAAACTCGATAAATAATAAAAAAAGAAACCATAGAGAAACCCGATAAATGACAGTGGTGATACATGGATTATAACAAGAACATAGAAACTAGTCTTATAATAACATCACACACTATAATTTTGTACATATGTACAGAAATTAAGCATAAGCTGACTTACAACCAGATCAACTTATGGCCTGGTTTTCGGAACCGATTGTGGTCGTAAGTCAATGACTGACTACCTGTATATAAACTATTAGTGTTATTAAAGAAAATGGTGAATAATAAATTGATTAAAATAAAGTTGTGAATTATAAAAAATAACACAAATTTCTTAGAAGACCAATTGAAACAATTTTTGTATAAAATAAGGAACTCAAACGCTAAGTCTGCCCATAAATGTTAATTGCATATTTCAACCATCTATTCTTATTGTATTTTTTTTTGTCATACACTGTTTATTCCACTTTATGTAACGGTATAACCCTACTGGTTTCAAGGTTTTCACCGCATCATCAGGGGAGCACAAACAAGACAGTCGTTCTTGTTTGTACTCCCTGATGATGAGGTGAAAACCTTGAAACCGGTAAGTTTATACCGTTACATAATGTGGAATAAACAGTGTTTGATGAAACAAATTCCAGTGTCCTTAAACCTCCACAATGTTAATGCCTTAACTATTAAATAATATAATAACATCTATCCTTGTTTTTTTTTAATTAATTTAGCAGGTGTTTAGTGTGAAGTCCTCTCACTAATTGGACACCGTCCCCCCCTCCAGATCAGCAGTGGTGTCTCGTCTGCGCGAGATGAACGGCGTGGATTGGGTGTCTGGCGCAGGTGGAGGCGGGGGCGCAGAGGGTGCTGCCCTGGCCGAGGAGTTAGCCCGAGCTGTAGAGCTAGCTATGAGCCCCACTGCCTCACAAGAGGTTAGGGTGCAAGCGTACAATGCTTGTGAAAGGTCAGCAAATATTTTCCATAGTCTCTCATATATTGGCAATCATGGACAGTTAACGACTGGTAACGAAAGGTAATTTCTAATGGATAATAGATATTAGAAATTATCTTTTGCTATGATTCAATAGTAAAGTCATCTGTTTGTGTTATCAGCATATATAGTGTTTGTTTTAAATTGACAATAATTATCAATAATAGTTTTAAATTGACAATAAAATAGAATGACTAATTTTGGAATTTAAACCAACTTGAACTATGGTTTGTTGCATTTTAAATGACTACCTTTTAAAAGAATTATGGATAACTTTGAAGCAGTCAATGGAGAAGTGAAAAAAAAAACAAAAAATACCTAGTGTAATTCAAGTTGCAAGAGGACAATGACCCAAAAGATCAGAGTCGTCTTTGTACTGCGTGGAAACAGGAAAATGACATTAACGTAATGGATTGGCCGTCGCAGTCACCAGATGCAAATCCCATAGAAAATGTTTGGGGACTCATGAAGTTCAAGCTCTGAGGGAAAAGATCTGGAACGTCAAGCAGTAAATTCGACAGATTCGACTTATATGGAAGTCTTTGCCCTAGATTATGCTATAAAATTAGTAGAAAGTATGCCGGGCAATTATTACTAGTGGAGGGGACTGGACAATTTATTAATAATAATGCATCACCGTTTATATCATGTAGTATGTGTGTATTTTTTATAATTCCTTATCCCAAATAGTTTTTCGGGTTTCGCCATACACGTTCTTGTCAAACAGACTAGGTCTATAGACACAATAAAACAATAATTCCTCTCTCAAACTGTCTATAGGTCAAACTCATAAATTTTTTTTATACAACTTTTATGGAGTTTGACTCAAATATAAGACAGATCACTTTTATTTATGATCGGACTCTATTTGAATTCATGTCGCGTAATATAAGTGAATGTGGTGAAATATTCCAATGAATGATTCTTTATCATGATTTAAATGCACTTTATTCAGATTTGACTTTGCCAACACTTCAGTTTAAGCGAGTTTATCTTAGTTCAATATTGTTGGACTTATGCCACTTTTCCATAGACCAAATCTGTTTTGAACATTTTAATTTCAGTATACAAATCTTCAAATTATACCTACTTTCAAATCTGCCCTTGTAAGTAAAAAAATAACTTAAAGAAAAAAGGAAACCACGGTTCATATTTCTTTTGACTCAGTTTAGATTGTTTATAATTTTAAGCAACTAAACAGTAAATTCACATGTTAATTCAATACATTCGCCTTTCATATGATACTTGATTTAAGTATAAAAAAAATTCTTAGATGGTTTTGCTTGACATTTTGACATATGCAATAACAACTTTTTTGCTTACAAGGACAGAAATGATAGATTATATGTAGCAGGACTACATAAATATTGTAATTGCAGCTTCAAAGAAGGTTCCCCGTGGTGTGCGCAAGTGGGACTGCTATTGGCTAGTGGGGCGCAGCATTCGGCAGTAGTGCGTCACTTTGGCCTACAGCTCATGGAACACACTGTCAAGTACCGCTGGAACCAAATCTCACAACCTGAAAAGATCTTCATCAAGGTGAATTATTTTATTCTGTATCTTGCGCAAACTGTCAGCTAGATATAAAAAATGGAGATCTTAATCAAAATTGAGTTTCTTCGTTTTCTGTCTACAGTAGGAGTCGAATATCACAGATGGAGAATGAATGGCTCAAATGACACGAATTGTGTTTACTGAAAGTGACTGTTTCATAGATATAACCTGATGTACAATGTGAAATTTCCTTTACTTGGAAAGTGCTTTTAATGTGAGCCAATTCCCTTAATGACACCATATAAATCACAGATTCTCAAAGTGGTGCTACCACTCCATAAAGAGCATTGGATTACTATGCAGAACACCATGAGTTTAAATGACGGACTTGATGAATGTGCACATATTGGATTTTGAATAAATGTGCTGTAACTAATTATTGCTGCTTTCTTTCTTAATGAGAGGGTACATATTTTTTTGTGAAACAATTATGGTAGGAAGAGCCGGTACAGGTGATTTAATGATAAACATTCCAGATTTTGATTTGATTCCTGGAGAGTCCTGGATTAACATTTTCAGATTGCTTTTTATCTGAATTTTGTTTTTGCTTAATATAAATTTCCTTTTTGTTAGTTCGTGTTAAAGTAAACAGCACTAAACTTTCTGTGTTCATGGACAAGATTTTTCATTTCAATCTGTTGCAAATCAGAGTTTAGTGAAAATCTATCAAAATTATTTTAAAATGAACAGAACGGAGTCCAAATACTTTTTTTTTAATTGAGTTAGTTAGAAAAGTACAATACATAAAGAAATAATAAAATTGTGCATTTTAAATGTACAATGCTTATTATTTGTGTTATAATTTTCTCTATGTGGCCCATTAAATAACTTTTTGTGAACAAGCACTGGTCCAGGGATCATAGTTTGAGTAGTAATGCTTTAAATGACACATGAGATGAGTTGAGGTAATAGAGCTGAACTAAATTGAGGTGTGCAGTAACAACTGAACTAAATTAAACCCGTTAATTCAAAATTCAGAAGACCAAGTCAAGTAAAGTTTTGTCGATATTTCCACAATATTGAGACAATATATTTAATGGTAAAATAAATAAAAATACGTACTATTTTTCACAGGCAGCCAATGCGTACGAATTAATAAAAAAATCACTTTATTTTGACATGGTCACATGTTTATGTTTGCACGTGTAGTATAAATTTGATGATATCACTGGTTTTAATTTGGTTGTCCATATCTACGATTGAAGTTCTTGGCAAATTAATGTTCACAGTTGTGAAATTATTAAAGGTAAAATAATAAAAAAACAAAAATACGTATTCATTTATATGAAAAGAATACTCAAAACCCCCATACTTAGATAAATATCTTGAGATATTTCAATATTGAATCTTTTGATATAGGGTGAGCCCCAGGAATTTATACCAGGACTGGCTACTATGTGAATCCGTGATTTGTTCGTAACATTTTAAATTATTAGAATTCGTGATAAAACATTATGGAATACCCAGTTTATCAAATTAACAGTCAAATTTATTACGGAAAGTCGATTTTTGGATTATTCTTCTAATAAACGGGGTTTTACTATAATAGAATCAGGGGCGAAAGGTCTGAAAAGTTTTGGAATCACTGCTTCAAATTATGTTTAAATGATTCCAGGAAAACGCGATGAAGCTGGTATGTTCAGGCGGCTGGCCCGTGGGACACATGAACGATGCACTGGCTCGTGTGGTGGTGGAGATGGTCAAGCGGGAGTGGCCGCAGCAGTGGCCCACGCTGTTAGCGGAGCTGAGTGATGCTTGCGCCCGTGGCACACGTCACACCGAGATTGTGCTGCACGTTCTTCTACGCCTGGTTGAGGATGTCGCCACATTGCAGGTCATTATTATCTGCTGTTGAGTTATTTCAGTGTAGCATTAGAATACTTTATCTTATGGAAGAGATTAACTTTTCCATTTTGGAACTGAGATTAAATCCAAATTGAACACTATGTAAAACACTTAAGAATGGTGATATATAAATAAGGTCAATTTCTTCATCTAATAATTTGGTTGTTGCAAATCATTCCAATAGGGCGGAGTATTATGATAGAGCTTTTGCTGTTGTTGGTCCAGTGGCGTGGAATGGTCTGCCTCCTTGTGTCAGAGATATGGGCGGCGTACGCAGCTTTAGGAAGCACTTAAATTACATTTTGGGAGGTCTTATCAAAATTTATAAGTGGATTGGAATCCTGAGTTAGAGCGCCCTTGAGAAGAGTTTGCTCTCTAAATGGCGCTATATAAATTGTTCTTT
This sequence comes from Odontocerum albicorne, assembly GCA_949825065.1. Lineage (NCBI taxonomy): Eukaryota > Metazoa > Arthropoda > Insecta > Trichoptera > Odontoceridae > Odontocerum > Odontocerum albicorne. The sequence goes on along the minus strand of CATKWJ010000679.1, from coordinate 2,772 downwards.
CACTATTATTATTAAAAAGGGTAATAAATCAGATTTATTTACATATATCATTATTCTAATATGATGACATCCGCTGCCTAGTTAGTGAATCACTTTTCTTCCAAACAATTTTTTTTTTTCGTTAGAGACCTTTAAACATCTTTCTAGTTGGCTGGAAGATATATGGGAATAAACCCTCCAGGTTTTATTGTATAAAACTAAATGATAGTGTTTATTTCAAAAAGGGTAAAGCAAGGATGTGTTACGTCCGAAAATGTATGTTGATGACATGATAGTGTTAGCAGAGGATAAGGATGAATTACAGTAAGATAAGTAAACATGAGAGATGCCAAGAGAAAGATCTGATATGTTGCTAAATTCCAAGTCATGGTGATTGAAAAATGTGAAAGGAAAGTAAATGTGATATATAAGTGAGCAATGGAAGATTAGAGCAAGTTAAGGAATTCTGCTATTTAGGTAGTATTTTCTCAGAGGATGGAAGAGTTACTATATATTGAACGGTGTGTAGCAATAAGAAACAAAGTCAGTGGGGAACTAAAAGATAAAATTCAAACCGGATAGTATCAAAATCTGCTAAGATAATAGTACACAATATTATTTTAGTACTAACTTGGATGTATGGATGTATGGGAGTGAAACATGGACATAGAAAAATACATGGGATGACAATTTATGACAGAATATGGAATGAAGTGATTAGGAATGAATGTGAACTCTAAGTCTTACCAAGTTGATTTATTACATTGGCCTTACCCAGTAATTTCTCCATAAGCTGCAATAACATCTTCATTTTTGATATGTGTAATTATGTCCATTATTTTTTTAGACTTTGGAGTCAAATCAAAGGCGTAAAGATATTTACGCAGCTCTTACCAGCAGCATGGCGGAGATCTTTGCGTTCTTCCTACGACTTATAGAACTGCATGTTCAACGATTCCAAGAAAACACATTAGAGAATTTCCCTCTGGCTTCTGAACATGGACGTGTCGTACAGGTAATAAATTTATTCACATTAATAATGCTTATCAATAAATGGAATATAAAAAAATATAAAACAATGCCTTGTATAATGCTATTTTTTACCACCTGTCATTTCAAGAGTGCTGCAAAAAAATATGTAAGGCAATTAATAGGCGCCAGTTAAAAATACAGATGTAAATAAGCACCAGTTATAATCACAGATATATAAAAATAACTGCAAACATTAAGTTAGCACTTAATTACTGTTTTACACTTAAAGTTTAAAAAAATTTGAACGAATGATTTAGAACGACAGCTCTAATTTAGTTTGTAGATCTTGAAGGTTAGTTTTCACTTGTCATAGTTATGTGAGTTGTGTTACAAAGACAATTAATTTGTACAAAAATATTGTATAATATACCATTTTTTGCTCTTACGGTGGTTTTATAATAAAACCATTTGAATGTTTGTAAAAATAAAATTGGAAAAACATATCTTTTTTCTGCTCATACCTCAATGAAGTTAAAAAAACATCTTTTCTCGTCTATCTTAGATTTGAAATATCAAAATTCTTTTTTATATCTTTCAATTCATGATCTATTAAAGACCTATAGATGAAGAAAAATACGATATAGAAATAGAAAGGGTAGTTTAACATTTATTGTCATTAATATGCAAAATGTACCTTATTTATTATCTATATTTCAGGTAGTCCTTTTGACTCTGACTGGCTTTGTGGAGTGGGTGTCCATGAGCCACATAATACACCAGAACGGCCGCCTGCTGCAGATCCTGTGCATCCTGCTCGGGGAAGAGGCCTTCCAGCTGGCGGCGGCCGAGTGTCTCTTGCAGATAGTCAATAGGAAAGGACAGGTACCCGCAACACTTCCTTGGAATTATTAATATAAGATATTTTGATGTTTTATTGGCAAAATGCTTGTATTTTTCCCACTATGTTTAGGTTCGATCCCCTATGGTGACCAAACAAGTATATGACCATCAAATTGTATTATATATGAAGAAAAATACAATATTTGTTGTTATTTTAATGGACATTGACTTAGTAAAGAACTGAATAAATGTTTTTGAAATATGCAATGCATTGTGGACAATATGTGACATGATGATGTATGGTAGAATACGGAATTAAGTTATAAAATATTAATTTTAACTAAGGACTGATGTATTAATAAGGGTGATAAAAGCAATATTTTGGTTTGGACATATCAAATAAATTAGTGATAAATGGCTGACAAAAAATACAAGCAAATGTTACTGCAAAGCTTGAAAGAGGAAAACTGAGAAAAGTATGGTTTGGTCAAGTAATGGAAATTTTCAAAGGAAGAAAAGTAAGGAGCAAGAGAAATGGATGGCGCTTTATGAATAGATGTATTGTAGAGGAGGCGAAGGAAGTATATCTTGACAGGCAAGTGCCTATTCTGGCAAGGAGAAGGCATGATGGTATTTATTTATTTAATTAACGACACAACAGTGTCTTTATATACAAATGAACATGTGACAGGTTATAAAATACTTAAAATTATTGACAAATAATACAACTTTATCTTAAACTAACATGAAGATACAAAACGATGACTGTAATAATAAATTACAGTCATCGTTTTAAAATTATTTAATAATCTTTGAGAATTTTGTGGGAATTTTATGGATAGATATTGAGATATAGAAAACACATGGCCTCATTAGTAGAACGAGATGCAAGTTGCTTTGCAGAATTAAAAGCTTCATACATGTTGATGCAGGGTAACTCAACTCCAGAGGCAAAGTATTGTCCTTAATGTTTTGTTTATA
>CATKWJ010000678.1:0-41040 GCA_949825065.1 Odontocerum albicorne | reverse complement strand
GTAGAAACGCATTGACGTTGATTGTTACCAAAAACGTTAACACCTCATAAAAATGTATGAACATTTATTAGAAATACTCGGAAACTTCAAACTTTTTACTCGAAAAACTGCCATTGACGACTGTCTTTACGGAATATATCATCACCATCACCATCATCACCATCAGCCTGTATCTATCCACTGCAGGATGTAGGCCTCTCCAAGTTGTTCATTTCATGTTGGAGGGGGTGGGCAAGCTACTGCGTTGTAGCCTTTCATATCACGCTGCCAAGCGGGTTGATATGAAGTTTTTTAGTCATTGTTTCGAGTTTTCCTTCTCTTGTTATGGTTTTCTGTTGGGTTTTCCTTCCCTAAGCTGGTGTGGTCTGGATTTTAGGCGCCAGAAACTCGCCTTTTATCCTTCCGCTATCTGCTATGGTCCACATAGTGTGACCACATTGCCCAGGGTTCGCGACGGGGACGCTAACGAATCGGACTAGTCAGTAGTGTTGCTGATAGTATGCAACTAGGCGTTCCACAGCATTTTATAGACTTACACCTTCCAGCATAGTGTAAGTCACTGTGACCCTACTGACAATTCGAACCCCCTGACAATTCGAACCCCTACGGAATATATAGTATGTACAAAATCATCCCAGAATTAATATTTGTTCAACGTGTTTTCGTATTTTTCTTCATAAATGTCCAATTCTTCTAAATTTCTATATTTGCCGTCAATATAAGTAATATTGAATTTTCTTACTTTTGACTTACAAAATACCAATTTGTCGTACAAAAATTGTAGAAATATATGGAATCAAGACAAAAGTGTAGTAGAAACGCATTGACGTGATTGTTACAAAAACGTTAAAACCTCATACAAATGTATGGACATTTATTAGAAATACTCGGAAACTCACACTTTTCACTCAAAAAACTGCCATTAACGACTGTATTTATGAAATATATGTACAAAATCACAACAACGTTATTTGTTCAACGTGTTTCATATTTTTCTTCCCAAACGTTAGCTAAATTTCAATATTAAGCGTCAATATTTTCAAGTATATTTATATTTTGTTACTTTTGTCTTTCAAAATACAATTTTTTTGTACAAAAATGCTAGAATCTTAATAAATCAAGACAAAAGTGTAGTAGAAGCGCATTGACGTTGATTGTTACCAAAAACGTTAAAACCTCAAAAAATGTATGGACATTTATTAGAAATACCCGGAAACTTCACACTTTTCACTCGAAAAACTACCATTGACGACTGTTTTAACGGAATATAGGTACAAAATCATAACAAAATTATTACTTGTTCAACGTGTTCTAGTATTTTTCTTCCGAAACGTCAAATTTTGCTAAATTTCTATATTTGGCGTCAATATTTTTAAGTGAAATTGATTTTTGTTCCTTTTGACTTACAAAATACCAATTTCTCGTACAAAAATTGTAGAAATATATGGAATCAAGACAAAAGTGTAGTAGAAACGCATTGACGTTGATTGTTACAAAAAATGTTAAAACCTCATAAAAATGTATGGACATTTATTTGAAATACTCGAAACTTCACACTTTTCACCCGAAAAACTGTCATTGATGACCAAATTTACGAAAAATATATACAAAATCACAACAAAATTATTATTTGTTCAACGTGTTTTCACATTTCTCGTCCCAAACGACAAATTTTGATAAATTTCAATATTAAGTGTCAATATTTCAAGTTTATTTAAATTTCGTTACTTTTGTGTTTCAAAATACAATTTTTTTGTACAAAAATGCTAGAATTTTAATGAATAAAGACAAAAGTGTAGTAGAAACGCATTGACGTTGATTGTTACAAAAAACGTTAAAACTTCATAAAAATGTATGGACATTTATTAGAAATACCCGGAAACTTCACACTTTTCACTCGAAAAACTACCATTGACGACTTTTTTAACGGAATAACGGAAACAACGTGTTATAGTATTTTTCTTCCGAAACGTCAAATTTTGCTAAATTTTAATATTTTGCGTCAATATTTTTAAGTGAAATTGAATTTTCTTACTTTTGACTTACAAAATACCAAGCTTAAGTTAGCGGCAATATTTTCAACTATATTTAAATTTTGTTACTTTTGTCTTTCAAAACACAATTTTTTTTTTCAAAAATGCTGGAATCTTTATTTATCAAGACAAAGGTGTAGTAGAAACGCATTGACGTTGATTGTTACAAAAACGTTAAAACCTCACGAAAATGTATGGACATTTATTAGAAATACTCGGAAACTGCACACTTTTCACCCAAAAAACGGCCATTGATGACCGAATTTACAAAAAAATATATACAAAATCACAAGAAAATTATTATTTGTTCAACGTGTTTTCATATGTTTTGTCCCAAACGTCAAATTTTGCTAAATTTCAATATTAAGCGTCAATATTTTCAAGTACGAGTATATTTAAATTTTGTTACTTTTGTCTTTCAAAATACAACTTTTTGTAGAAAAATGCTGGAATCCTAATGAAACAAGACAAAAGTGTAGTAGAAACGCATTGACGTTGATTATTACAAAAAACGTTCAAACCTCATAAAAATGTATGGACATTTATTAGAAATACCCGGAAACTTCACACTTTTCACCCAAAAATCTGCCATTAATTACCAAATTTTCGAAATATGTATACGAAATCACAACAAAATTATTATTTGTTTAGCGTGTTTTCATATTTTTCGTCCCAAACGTCAAATTTTGCTAAATTTCAATATTAAGTGTCAATATTTTCAAGTATATTTAAATTTTGTTACTTTTGTCTTTCACAATACAAATTTTCGTAGAAAAATGCTAGAACCATAATGAATCAATACAAAATTGTTGTAGAAACCTATTGACATTGATAACGACTAAAAACGTTAAAACCTGATAAAAATGTGTGGACATTTATTAGAAATACCCGGAAACTTCACACTTTTCACTCGAAAAACTACCATTGACGACTGTTTTAACGGAATAAAGGTACAAAATCATAACAAAATTATTACTTGTTCAACGTGTTCTAGTCTTTTTCTTCCGAAACGTCAAATTTTGCTAAATTTCTATATTTGGCGTCAATATTTTTAAGTGAAATTGATTTTTGTTCCTTTTGACTTACAAAATACCAATTTCTCGTACAAAAATTGTAGAAATATATGGAATCAAGACAAAAGTGTAGTAGAAACGCATTGACGTTGATTGTTACAAAAAATGTTAAAACCTCATAAAAATGTATGGACATTTATTTGAAATACTCGGAAACTTCACACTTTTCACCCGAAAAACTGTCATTGATGACCAAATTTACGAAAAATATATACAAAATCACAACAAAATTATTATTTGTTCAACGTGTTTTCACATTTCTCGTCCCAAACGACAAATTTTGATAAATTTCAATATTAAGTGTCAATATTTTCAAGTTTATTTAAATTTCGTTACTTTTGTGTTTCAAAATACAATTTTTTTGTACAAAAATGCTAGAATTTTAATGAATAAAGACAAAAGTGTAGTAGAAACGCATTGACGTTGATTGTTACAAAAAACGTTAAAACTTCATAAAAATGTATGGACATTTATTAGAAATACCCGGAAACTTCACACTTTTCACTCGAAAAACTACCATTGACGACTTTTTAACGGAATAACGGAAACAACGTGTAATAGTATTTTTCTTCCGAAACGTCAAATTTTGCTAAATTTTAATATTTTGCGTCAATATTTTTAAGTGAAATTGAATTTTCTTACTTTTGACTTACAAAATACCAAGCTTAAGTTAGCGGCAATATTTTCAACTATATTTAAATTTTGTTACTTTTGTCTTTCAAAACACAATTTTTTTTTCAAAAATGCTGGAATCTTTATTTATCAAGACAAAGGTGTAGTAGAAACGCATTGACGTTGATTGTTACAAAAAACGTTAAAACCTCACGAAAATGTATGGACATTTATTAGAAATACTCGGAAACTGCACACTTTTCACCCAAAAAACGGCCATTGATGACCAAATTTACAAAATATATATACAAAATCACAACAAAATTATTATTTGTTCAACGTGTTTTCACATTTCTCGTCCCAAACGACAAATTTTGATAAATTTCAATATTAAGTGTCAATATTTTCAAGTTTATTTAAATTTCGTTACTTTTGTGTTTCAAAATACAATTTTTTTGTACAAAAATGCTAGAATTTTAATGAATAAAGACAAAAGTGTAGTAGAAACGCATTGACGTTGATTGTTACAAAAAACGTTAAAACTTCATAAAAATGTATGGACATTTATTAGAAATACCCGGAAACTTCACACTTTTCACTCGAAAAACTACCATTGACGACTTTTTTAACGGAATAACGGAAACAACGTGTTATAGTATTTTTCTTCCGAAACGTCAAATTTTGCTAAATTTTAATATTTGGCGTCAATATTTTTAAGTGAAATTGAATTTTCTTACTTTTGACTTACAAAATACCAAGCTTAAGTTAGCGGCAATATTTTCAACTATATTTAAATTTTGTTACTTTTGTCTTTCAAAACACAATTTTTTTTTCAAAAATGCTGGAATCTTTATTTATCAAGACAAAGGTGTAGTAGAAACGCATTGACGTTGATTGTTACAAAAAAACGTTAAAACCTCACGAAAATGTATGGACATTTATTAGAAATACTCGGAAACTGCACACTTTTCACCCAAAAAACGGCCATTGATGACCAAATTTACAAAATATATATTCAAAATCACAAGAAAATTATTATTTGTTCAACGTGTTTTCATATGTTTTGTCCCAAACGTCAAATTTTGCTAAATTTCAATATTAAGCGTCAATATTTTCAAGTACGAGTATATTTAAATTTTGTTACTTTTGTCTTTCAAAATACAACTTTTTGTAGAAAAATGCTGGAATCCTAATGAAACAAGACAAAAGTGTAGTAGAAACGCATTGACGTTGATTATTACAAAAAACGTTCAAACCTCATAAAAATGTATGGACATTTATTAGAAATACCCGGAAACTTCACACTTTTCACCCAAAAATCTGCCATTAATTACCAAATTTTCGAAATATGTATACGAAATCACAACAAAATTATTATTTGTTTAGCGTGTTTTCATATTTTTCGTCCCAAACGTCAAATTTTGCTAAATTTCAATATTAAGTGTCAATATTTTCAAGTATATTTAAATTTTGTTACTTTTGTCTTTCACAATACAAATTTTCGTAGAAAAATGCTAGAATATTAATGAATCAATACAAAATTGTTGTAGAAACCTATTGACATTGATTACGACTAAAAACGTTAAAACCTGATAAAAATGTGTGGACAATTATTAGAAATACCCGGAAACTTCACACTTTTCACTCGAAAAACTACCATTGACGACTGTTTTAATGGAATATAGGTACAAAATCATAACAAAATTATTACTTGTTCAACGTGTTCTAGTATTTTTCTTCCGAAACGTCAAATTTTGCTAAATTTCTATATTTGGCGTCAATATTTTTAAGTGAAATTGATTTTTGTTCCTTTTGACTTACAAAATACCAATTTCTCGTACAAAAATTGTAGAAATATATGGAATCAAGACAAAAGTGTAGTAGAAACGCATTGACGTTGATTGTTACAAAAAATGTTAAAACCTCATAAAAATGTATGGACATTTATTTGAAATACTCGGAAACTTCACACTTTTCACCCGAAAAACTGTCATTGATGACCAAATTTACGAAAAATATATACAAAATCACAACAAAATTATTATTTGTTCAACGTGTTTTCACATTTCTCGTCCCAAACGACAAATTTTGATAAATTTCAATATTAAGTGTCAATATTTTCAAGTTTATTTAAATTTCGTTACTTTTGTGTTTCAAAATACAATTTTTTTGTACAAAAATGCTAGAATTTTAATGAATAAAGACAAAAGTGTAGTAGAAACGCATTGACGTTGATTGTTACAAAAAACGTTAAAACTTCATAAAAATGTATGGACATTTATTAGAAATACCCGGAAACTTCACACTTTTCACTCGAAAAACTACCATTGACGACTTTTTTAACGGAATAACGGAAACAACGTGTTATAGTATTTTTCTTCCGAAACGTCAAATTTTGCTAAATTTTAATATTTTGCGTCAATATTTTTAAGTGAAATTGAATTTTCTTACTTTTGACTTACAAAATACCAAGCTTAAGTTAGCGGCAATATTTTCAACTATATTTAAATTTTGTTACTTTTGTCTTTCAAAACACAATTTTTTTTTTCAAAAATGCTGGAATCTTTATTTATCAAGACAAAGGTGTAGTAGAAACGCATTGACGTTGATTGTTACAAAAACGTTAAAACCTCACGAAAATGTATGGACATTTATTAGAAATACTCGGAAACTGCACACTTTTCACCCAAAAAACGGCCATTGATGACCAAATTTACAAAATATATATACAAAATCAAAAGAAAATTATTATTTGTTCAACGTGTTTTCATATGTTTTGTCCCAAACGTCAAATTTTCGAATTTCAATATTAAGCGTCAATATTTTGAAGTACGAGTATATTTAAATTTTGTTACTTTTGTCTTTCAAAATACAACTTTTTGTAGAAAAATGCTGGAATCCTAATGAAACAAGACAAAAGTGTAGTAGAAACGCATTGACGTTGATTATTACAAAAAACGTTCAAACCTCATAAAAATGTATGGACATTTATTAGTAATACCCGGAAACTTCACACTTTTCACCCAAAAATCTGCCATTAATCACCAAATTTTCGAAATATGTATACGAAATCACAACAAAATTATTATTTGTTTAGCGTGTTTTCATATTTTTCGTCCCAAACGTCAAATTTTGCTAAATTTCAATATTAAGTGTCAATATTTTCAAGTATATTTAAATTTTGTTACTTTTGTCTTTCACAATACAAATTTTCGTAGAAAAATGCTAGAACCATAATGAATCAATACAAAATTGTTGTAGAAACCTATTGACATTGATTACGACTAAAAACGTTAAAACCTGATAAAAATGTGTGGACATTTATTAGAAATACCCGGAAACTTCACACTTTTCACTCGAAAAACTACCATTGACGACTGTTTTAACGGAATAAAGGTACAAAATCATAACAAAATTATTACTTGTTCAACGTGTTCTAGTCTTTTTCTTCCGAAACGTCAAATTTTGCTAAATTTCTATATTTGGCGTCAATATTTTTAAGTGAAATTGATTTTTGTTCCTTTTGACTTACAAAATACCAATTTCTCGTACAAAAATTGTAGAAATATATGGAATCAAGACAAAAGTGTAGTAGAAACGCATTGACGTTGATTGTTACAAAAAATGTTAAAACCTCATAAAAATGTATGGACATTTATTTGAAATACTCGGAAACTTCACACTTTTCACCCGAAAAACTGTCATTGATGACCAAATTTACGAAAAATATATACAAAATCACAACAAAATTATTATTTGTTCAACGTGTTTTCACATTTCTCGTCCCAAACGACAAATTTTGATAAATTTCAATATTAAGTGTCAATATTTTCAAGTTTATTTAAATTTCGTTACTTTTGTGTTTCAAAATACAATTTTTTTGTACAAAAATGCTAGAATTTTAATGAATAAAGACAAAAGTGTAGTAGAAACGCATTGTCGTTGATTGTTACAAAAAACGTTAAAACTTCATAAAAATGTATGGACATTTATTAGAAATACCCGGAAACTTCACACTTTTCACTCGAAAAACTACCATTGACGACTTTTTTAACGGAATAACGGAAACAACGTGTTATAGTATTTTTCTTCCGAAACGTCAAATTTTGCTAAATTTTAATATTTTGCGTCAATATTTTTAAGTGAAATTGAATTTTCTTACTTTTGACTTACAAAATACCAAGCTTAAGTTAGCGGCAATATTTTCAACTATATTTAAATTTTGTTACTTTTGTCTTTCAAAACACAATTTTTTTTCAAAAATGCTGGAATCTTTATTTATCAAGACAAAGGTGTAGTAGAAACGCATTGACGTTGATTGTTACAAAAAACGTTAAAACCTCACGAAAATGTATGGACATTTATTAGAAATACTCGGAAACTGCACACTTTTCACCCAAAAAACGGCCATTGATGACCAAATTTACAAAATATATATACAAAATCACAAGAAAATTATTATTTGTTCAACGTGTTTTCATATGTTTTGTCCCAAACGTCAAATTTTGCTAAATTTCAATATTAAGCGTCAATATTTTCAAGTACGAGTATATTTAAATTTTGTTACTTTTGTCTTTCAAAATACAACTTTTTGTAGAAAAATGCTGGAATCCTAATGAAACAAGACAAAAGTGTAGTAGAAACGCATTGACGTTGATTATTACAAAAAACGTTCAAACCTCATAAAAATGTATGGACATTTATTAGAAATACCCGGAAACTTCACACTTTTCACCCAAAAATCTGCCATTAATTACCAAATTTTCGAAATATGTATACGAAATCACAACAAAATTATTATTTGTTTAGCGTGTTTTCATATTTTTCGTCCCAAACGTCAAATTTTGCTAAATTTCAATATTAAGTGTCAATATTTTCAAGTATATTTAAATTTTGTTACTTTTGTCTTTCACAATACAAATTTTCGTAGAAAAATGCTAGAATCCTAATGAATCAATACAAAATTGTTGTAGAAACCTATTGACATTGATTACGACTAAAAACGTTAAAACCTGATAAAAATGTGTGGACATTTCTTAGAAATACTCGGAAACACACTTTTTACTCGAAAAATTGTCATTGATGACCAAATTTACGGAATATATAAACAAAATCACAACCAAATTATTATTTTTTCAACGTGTTTTCATATTTTTCGTTCCAAACGTCAAATTTTGCTAAATTTCAATTTCAGCGTCAATATTTTTTAAGTATATTTAAATTTTGTTACTTTTGTCTTTCAAAATACAATTTTTTGTAGAAAAATGCTAGAATATTAATGAATCAAGACAAAAGTGTAGTAGAAACGCATTGATGTTGATTATGACCAAAAACGTGAAAACGTCATAAAAATGTATGGACATTTATTAGAAATACTCTGAAACTTCACACTTTTCCCTCGAAAAACTGCCATTGACAACCAAGTTTACGAATACATGTACTAAAAATCACGGCAGAATTATTATTTGTTCAACGTTTTACCGTGTTTTTTGTTCTTAACCTCTAATTTGGCGAAATTTCAATATTTTGTATCAATATTTTCCAGTTTGAATGAATTTACTTATTTATGTCTAACATAACACCAATTTTTCGAACAAAAATGCTGAAGTTAAAATGAATCTAGACAAAAGTGTAGTTGAAACGCATTGACGTTAATTGTGATATAAAACGTCAAAACCGGCTAAATGTGTATGAGCATTTCTTAGTTAGATGGTATACTGAAAAAAACTTTTTTTTCTTGAAAAACTGCCATTGACTACAAAGTTTATAAATATATGTACACAATCACGACATAATTATAATTTGTTTAACGTGTTTTTGTGTTTATCATCTTAAACCTCTAATTTTGCGTCAATATTTTCCAGTTTGAATGTATTTTATTACTTTTGACTTAATATAAACCAATTTATCGTACAAAAATGCTAGAATTATAATTAATCAACACAAAACTGTAGAAGCGCATGGACGGTAATTATGATAAAAAATGTTAAAACTTGGTTAACATGTATGAGCATTTAGAAATAGATGGAAATTTAACACTTTTCACTTGAAAAACTGCCAGTGACGACCAAGTTTACGAACATATGTACAAAATTACGATAGAATTATTTATTTATTCACCATGTTTTCTTGTTTATCGTCTCAAACCTTCAATTGTGCGAAATTAGAATATTTTGCGTCAATAATTTCCAGTTTGAATGAATTCAACTACTTTTACGAACAAATCTTCTAGCTTCGTACAAAAATGCTAGAAATATGAATCAAGACAAAACTGTAGTAGAAACGTATTGACGTTAATTATGATATAAAACGTTAACACCTGGTTTACACGTGTATGAACATTTGTTAGTAATAGACGGAAATTTCACACTTTTCATTCGAAAAACTGCAATTGCTTGACGACCAAGTTTACGAATATATGTACAAAATAATGACAGAATTATTATTTGCTCAACGTGTTTTCGTGTTTTTCGTCCCAAACCTCTAATAATTTTTCGTCAATGTTTTCCAGGTTGAATGAATTTTATTACTTTTTACCAATTTTTATCAACAGGTTAAACACACCCTAAATCTCTAATTTGGTGAAATTTCAATATTTTGAGTCAATATTTTCCAGTTTGAATGAATTTACTTATGTCTAACAAAATACCAATTTTTCGAACAAAAATGCTTTAGTTATAATGAATCAAGACAAAAATGTAGTAGAAACGCATTGACGTTGATTATGATATAAAACGTTTACACCTTGTTAACGTGTACCATATGAACATTTGTTAACTCATTCGCGTCGGGTCGTTTTTTTGTCCATCTTTATTGTGTAGCGGGGCCTAATTCACGAAATGATGCAAAAAAATATGTTTTAGAAAAAACGCCGTAACTTTTTAACCAATCGTTATATTTCAAAATAACTTGAAGTCAGGTGTTAGAATACTTCGCTCTACAATATATTTTATTTTTAAACTTTACAGTGGTTCTCAAACTTTTTAAATTTTTAAAAATAAATATATTCAAAAAAATATATGTACCTTTAGTATTTTAGCAAAATTAAAATATTATCTAATTTCAGTGATATTATGCCATACTTTTTTAGAAAATTTGAAAATATTGATCTGCGGTTCTCAATTATATATAATTTATTTAAACTAAGTCGTTTTAGAAAAATGTTTTAGAAAAAAACGCCGTAACTTTTTAACCAATCGTTATATGTCAAAATAACTTTAAGTCAGGTGTTAGAATACTTCGCTCTACAATATTTTTTATTTTTAAACTTTACAGTGGTTCTCAAACTTTTTAAATATTTAAAAATAAATATATTCAAAAAAATATATGTACCTTTAGTATTTTAGCAAAATTAAAATATTATCTAATTTCAGTGATATTATGCCATACTTTTTTAGAAAATTTGAAAATATTGATCTGCGGTTCTCAATTATATATAATTTATTTAAACTAAGTCGTTTTAGAAAAATGTTTTAGAAAAAAACGCCGTAACTTTTTAACCAATCGTTATATGTCAAAATAACTTTAAGTCAGGTGTTAGAATACTTCGCTCTACAATATTTTTAATTTTTAAACTTTACAGTGGTTCTCAAACTTTTTAAATATTTAAAAATAAATATATTCAAAAAAATATATGTACCTTTAGTATTTTAGCAAAATTAAAATATTATCTAATTTCAGTGATATTATGCCATACTTTTTTAGAAAATTTGAAAATATTGATCTGCGGTTCTCAATTATATATAATATAATTTATTTAAACTAAGTCGTTTTAGAAAAATGTTTTAGAAAAAACGCCGTAACTTTTTAACCAATCGTTATATTTCAAAATAACTTGAAGTCAGGTGTTAGAATAGTTCGCTCTACAATATTTTTTATTTTCAAACTTTACAGTGGTTCTCAAACTTTTTAAATATTTAAAAATAAATATATTCAAAAAAATATATGTACCTTTAGTATTTTAGAAAAATTAAAATATTATCTAATTTCAGTGATATTATGCCATACTTTTTTAGAAAATTTGAAAATATTGATCTGCGGTTCTCAATTATATATAATATAATTTATTTAAACTAAGTCGTTTTAGAAAAATGTTTTAGAAAAAACGCCGTAACTTTTTAACCAATCGTTATATTTCAAAATAACTTGAAGTCAGGTGTAAGAATACTTCGCTCTACAATATTTTTTATTTTTAAACTTTACAGTGGTTCTCAAACTTTTTAAATATTTAAAAATAAATATATTCAAAAAAATATATGTACCTTTAGTATTTTAGCAAAATTAAAATATTATCTAATTTCAGTGATATTATGCCATACTTTTTTAGAAAATTTGAAAATATTGATCTGCGGTTCTCAATTATATATAATATAATTTATTTAAACTAAGTCGTTTTAGAAAAATGTTTTAGAAAAAACGCCGTAACTATTTAACCAATCGTTATATTTCAAAATAACTTGAAGTCAGGTGTTAGAATACTTCGCTCTACAATATTTTTTATTTTTAAACTTTACAGTGGTTCTCAAACTTTTTAAATATTTAAAAATAAATATATTCAAAAAAATATATGTACCTTTAGTATTTTAGAAAAATTAAAATATTATCTAATTTCAGTGATATTATGCCATACTTTTTTAGAAAATTTGAAAATATTGATCTGCGGTTCTCAATTATATATAATTTATTTAAACTAAGTCGTTTTAGAAAAATGTTTTAGAAAAAAACGCCGTAACTTTTTAACCAATCGTTATATGTCAAAATAACTTTAAGTCAGGTGTTAGAATACTTCGCTCTACAATATTTTTAATTTTTAAACTTTACAGTGGTTCTCAAACTTTTTAAATATTTAAAAATAAATATATTCAAAAAAATATATGTACCTTTAGTATTTTAGCAAAATTAAAATATTATCTAATTTCAGTGATATTATGCCATACTTTTTTAGAAAATTTGAAAATATTGATCTGCGGTTCTCAATTATATATAATATAATTTATTTAAACTAAGTCGTTTTAGAAAAATGTTTTAGAAAAAACCCCCTTACTTTTTAACCAATCGTTATATTTCAAAATAACTTGAAGTCAGGTGTTAGAATACTTCGCTCTACAATATTTTTTATTTTTAAACTTTACAGTGGTTCTCAAACTTTTTAAATATTTAAAAATAAATATATTCAAAAAAATATATGTACCTTTAGTATTTTAGAAAAATTAAAATATTATCTAATTTCAGTGATATTATGCCATACTTTTTTAGAAAATTTGAAAATATTGATCTGCGGTTCGCAATTATATATAATATAATTTATTTAAACTAAGTCGTTTTAGAAAAATGTTTTAGAAAAAACGCCGTAACTATTTAACCAATCGTTATATTTCAAAATAACTTGAAGTCAGGTGTTAGAATACTTCGCTCTACAATATTTTTTATTTTTAAACTTTACAGTGGTTCTCAAACTTTTTAAATATTTAAAAATAAATATATTCAAAAAAATATATGTACCTTTAGTATTTTAGAAAAATTAAAATATTATCTAATTTCAGTGATATTATGCCATACTTTTTTAGAAAATTTGAAAATATTGATCTGCGGTTCTCAATTATATATAATATAATTTATTTAAACTAAGTCGTTTTAGAAAAATGTTTTAGAAAAAAATGCCGTAACTTTTTAACCAATCGTTATATGTCAAAATAACTTTAAGTCAGGTGTTAGAATACTTCGCTCTACAATATTTTTAATTTTTAAACTTTACAGTGGTTCTCAAACTTTTTAAATATTTAAAAATAAATATATTCAAAAAAATATATGTACCTTTAGTATTTTAGCAAAATTAAAATATTATCTAATTTCAGTGATATTATGCCATACTTTTTTAGAAAATTTGAAAATATTGATCTGCGGTTCTCAATTATATATAATATAATTTATTTAAACTAAGTCGTTTTTGAAAAATGTTTTAGAAAAAACCCCCTTACTTTTTAACCAATCGTTATATTTCAAAATAACTTGAAGTCAGGTGTTAGAATACTTCGCTCTACAATATTTTTTATTTTTAAACTTTACAGTGGTTCTCAAACTTTTTAAATATTTAAAAATAAATATATTCAAAAAAATATATGTACCTTTAGTATTTTAGAAAAATTAAAATATTATCTAATTTCAGTGATATTATGCCATACTTTTTTAGAAAATTTGAAAATATTGATCTGCGGTTCTCAATGATATATAATTTATTTAAACTAAGTCGTTTAAATGGAAAGACGTCGCGTCGTCGAAATCACGAAAAAATATTTCACACATGACATCCAGAGAATGCAGTGGTACTAAACTATGTCTAAAATAAAAAATAAGTTCATTTTTCACTTACGATTCGAAATTGCTTCAAGTTGTCCTCGAATAGGCACTATATATTTTTTTCCATTCCGAAAATGTTTATAATTATTATTTATTATTATTATTATTAAAACTTACAAATTTTACTAATATAAAAACTAACACAAAATTTAAATAAATTGTATATTTCTCAATATTTATTTTTTGAATGGTACGCATGGAAACATTCGCCAACATGTAGAGGAACATTGCACTGTTTGCACATGGTTGGTGTTTGCATAATTTCACTGGTTGGTGTTTGCATGAATGTCACGCATAATTTCAACCACATGTTTGCAATTCATTCGATGGCATTCCCCGAAATTTACCAAAGAAGCAAACCTTTTCATATTCTATGTTTGTACATATTATTTAAAAACTAAGCAAGGCTAAAAACAAAACAGATACACTTATTTGTTCCAATAGAAAAGTAAAAAAAAATCCTATTAAAAAATCGCATTTTTTTTAAATTACGTAAATATTTACATATAATTTATAATTTTAATAATCTATTAAATGTTTGCCGTGACATCTGTTGGATGAAATTGAAATATTTATCGCGGTAGACCGATTTTTTTAGGGCCAAAGGGTCACATGGCAGAAGACGCACGGGTGCGTAACCCGCGACCACGTATGGAGACTCTGAAGACTCACCCATGCGTAACCCGACGCGAATGAGTTAAGCAATATACGAAAATTTCACACTTTTCCCTCGAAAAACTGCCATTTACAACCAAGTTTACGAATGTACAATATGTTATGTACAAAATCACGACAGAATTATCACTTGTCCAACGTGTTTCCGTGTTTTTCGTTCTTAACCTCTAATTTTGCGAAATTTCAATATTTTGCGTCAATATATTCCAGTTATTACTTTTGACCTTTTTTTTTGCGGTGGAGCGCATTGGAGCGGCGCTCTACCACCTTTTTACGGTATTTCACTGTATGTTTTTTTGATTTTTTTTATTTATTTTTGTTTTTTCTTCTGTTTTGGTGAACAGGACCTTTTCGTTTATTTTCATCGTATGTTTTTTTTAAATTTATGTACTTTTGCTTTATATGAATAAATAAAAGCTTATAGGATAGAGATAGATGGAGGCATTGGTTTGCAAACAAGCTAAAGTTTGTCTTGCGTGTGAAGCTGATAGGAGGATCACCGGTCCTTAGAGCGGCTTCGGGAATGTGGTGGGAGCCTCCCCCTCTCTCTTTCTCTCCATGCTGTATGAAAATATTCAATTAAATGATGTTTTTACAATTTTATATTATATTTATTTTTTAGTTGTAGATTTTTATTTATCTGTTTAACTTTAGATTTGACATGTCTTAAATAATAAAATAAATAATTGGAATTTTGTTAAATTCTTTGTGGCATAGGAAAAACTGCTTTAATTTTCGTTTAAATGGTATTTAACCTTTCCTTCCCTGTGTTGGGTATCTTCTACACGTTGCTTCTAATAACCATCAATATCTCTATAAATATAATAAATACAAGGTTAAGATTTTAGGTATTCCTCCATAATATATTTACGCATTGATTTAAAAAATAATAATTATAATAATCAGAATTTATCGACTACATCGAGGTGTTTTGTAAAGATCGAAAACAAATTCGCATTTAAACGTTGCGAGTGCCTCGTCTTGACGATAGGTGAATAGTATGCGGGAAGCGCGACACTATATTCGCATCTCACTCTTGCATACTAGACTGAATTGCGAGGAGCTGAATTGTTTCAACGTCGCAAGCATGAGCGTAAGCGCCGGGGTATGCGACTGACGTTCCGCGCCACTAGTAGCTTCTAGGCTTGCAAATAGGTTATACGTACGCCCGTTCCGTGAGCGTTGCCAGATGGTTTTTTAATGTTTTCAGCAAATAAATCTCAATTATTATAATTTTTAACTTCAATTATAATTAATTAAGGGGATTATCTATGAATGTTCTTATTTTTCCGATTTAAAATCGCTAATTTTTGATTGCGTACTCACTACCCAACACCGGAGCACGCGTATTATTTTTATCACCGTAAGGGAAGGGTTAAATACGATTTTCTTTAGTAAAAAGCTTGAGAAGAAGTGAGCTCCGGTACTTTTTTTTTTTAAATAAAAGCACTGGATACTCGTATTTCTTTTAAAGCAGTTGGAACGAACTAATTCTGAATACCGCTTCGGTTAACCTGTGTTACTTAAGTTTGTTTTTCCAATTAATTTATTCAGTTTGAAGTAATTCATTGAACTCAATACGTGCGCAAGATGTCTAAAGAAGTTTTTATAATTTAAATTAAATATTTCAAATGTAAAACTTGATATTTTAATTTTATTTTACTTTTGAGAAAATTGGATTTTCAAAAAAACATTCAGACATGGCAAAGCAATTACGTCTATGAACTGAGGCTAAAATATTTTATTTCAGTATTTATATACAACTGACTAAAAGCAGAAACCTTATCGCTCAGGGCTAGGAAGAATAAAGAATAGAAACAGGTGGTGCACCCCAAGTTCTAGAGATAAAGCAAAGGGCCATGATGTTCAGCATACAGCACGCGATAAAAAAAGACGTTCTTGGCCATTCCGATACTTCTTCGAACCTCCACTTCGCGATCTCCAGCAACAGCGACTTAGAATAATTTAAATGTGACCGTTATGATTTGAAGAACTTATATTATTTGACTCCTAAGGAAGGATATTTAACGGCTGTAATGGTAAAGTACTAGTTAAATTATTGATTCTTAATATTTTTCCAGCGTGCTTTTAAACCTCGAATATTATTTTAGTAAAAAAGCTCCAGTAACAACCTTATAACATTTATAAATTTTTCATGAGTAGAATAGATATTTCTGGATATGATAATTACTATATAGCACACGCTTCCAGAAAAATGTCTCATATTTTAAATTGGTCGCATAAAATTTTTGAATTAAAGCTACAATTTTATTTAGCAAATAAATCGTTAAATTAAAATCAATGAAGGTGGAAGTAAGCTTTGAT
This sequence comes from Odontocerum albicorne, assembly GCA_949825065.1. NCBI lineage: Eukaryota > Metazoa > Arthropoda > Insecta > Trichoptera > Odontoceridae > Odontocerum > Odontocerum albicorne. The sequence continues at coordinate 23,966 of CATKWJ010000678.1, read as the reverse complement.
TTTATGAGTAATATTAAAGTCAAAGTAGATGTAAATAAGACACGAGAAAATACGAGTATTTCAATCCTAACTTATAAAGATAGCTTACAAAACAAGTTTCTCATTAATTGAACAAAATAAAAATGACGAAATTCAATTTAAATTCATCTTTTTTCGAATTTCTTTGACTGAAGCTTTCTTTATCTGCTTTGATTTAAATGAATCAATTGAGATTTAGTGCAGAAGTCATAGAGTAAGAGTTAGGCCGTCTCAAGTCCGCCAAGTTAAGTCTTCTTATTGTTGAACGGCTTTGGAAGAAACAGTTCCAGTAAGAACTGTTAAATCCCACTTTAATTCAATCTGAGACGAGGTTTAATTCGTTCTCTCAGTGACAGCGAGGAAGGGATAAACGGGACTCCCTCCTTGGGAGAAATGCAAAACTAAGAAATACAATTCCAGTCCATGCCAGAGATCATAATGTTTTATTTTGGTACAGATTTGAGTGCCCGGATAATCATTACGCTTTATTTTGATCGGGTTTATTTGACGTTGAAGTGGGATTAGATTAGAGGTCGAAAACCTTTTTTTCTTCGTAGGCAGTAATTTTTTTATATTGATGAAAAAAAAAGGAAAATAAAACCACAGTTAAAATGGCAAATTTTAGTTCTTGAGTTTATAATACAATTTGAGATTGAAGTTAATTTTATAGATTAAATATACAATTAAGGCCAATTGTCTCAATTTCCGCAGGCTCTTTTTTATTATTTGAAATACAAGTATATACAAGCACAAATATCCATTTAACGTTAGAAATAGACGCCAAATTCACACACTGTCGCTATTGTATAATACCTTTAACTGTCCCGCCACCCCCTCTTATCTCGCCGAAAAATTTCAGCGTCTTTTTGAACATGAACTAGTGCTACGCTTAAAGAATAGAAATATTGTTGTTTGTTGGCCTTGCCGGTTCCGCGCTCTTTTATTTCTACGTTGTACTTTACTGTCCATGCAGTAAGACTCTGGAATTAGTTACATATGGTGTCTGGTTGGTTGGAAGATATTGCCGCCTGGCAATAAACCCACCACAGTGTGTTTGGAATAAAACTGTTAAATAAATATATAAAAATGTTCGAAAAGTCATTCAAGTTGGTAAATATCTTTTTGATCGATATGAAATTTTTCACATGAAAATAAAAGAAAAATAATGTTTTTATTCTTTTCCTGTTTTTTCCTAAATATATTTGACATATTATACTATAGTAAAAATAGTCTTTGTGGACAACTTGTTCTTAGTTCAAAACTTCTTTAAATTTAAGCTCAACAAAAAATTACATTAGCTCAAGGCATAAAAGCTCAAGGTATAAAAGCTAAAAATAAGTCACTTTTTTCAATCAGTAATTGAACAAAATTTTTTTTTAGAAAATTATGTATTTCTTCAATTATACGCATACTATTATATGCTATAACCAAGATTTTTGTCTCAATTGTTGGTTTTTTTGTGGTCAGAAAAAAAAACATTTTATTGTACATATTAATCATAAGAAAGGGGTATTCCTTCATAATATGGATAAAATATGCAAATCAATATTTAAACATTCAATAATTTTGAACAATTTTATTAAAATATTGTCAAATAGGATATGGAGTGCAATAAATTAAAAGAGGATAAATATCATTCGATATAATGTTTTATTTATTGTTATTTAAAATGTTTTAAAAGAGTGTTCGGGGAAAATCGTATTCGCGCACAGGCGGTACTAACACTTTTAACGGCCCAGTCAATTATTTAGCTCAACGACATTTCTCTCTCTAGCTATTGTCTCGCCACTCTTTTAAAGCCCCCTTACTTCAGTATATAGTTGAAATGTCAATTAAACTGTTCACAATTATTGTATAAATTGTTCGACATTAATTGGATAATAGTATACGCTCAAGTTATAGAAAATAAAAATAAAATAATAAATTATTCCATTCTAAAATTCATTGTCAGAATTTTAAACAAATAAGAATTATTTTCATTTCAGCTAAATATTTTATTCAAAATCGATGAATTATATATCATTATTCATTTCCGTGTCCAAACCATATATTATTAATTATGCCACATGCTAGTAGGACGCAACATACGTCACCCTATCATGCTTCGATCAGGTCTTGCCAAGAGAATGCGGTACTGTATTTAATGCTCTTCTCGAATTAAAAAAAAAATCAATGCCACTTTTAAATTTTTAGCTTTGTAACCTCCGGTCTCAGATCCCTGCGTTAGATAAACGATATTGTCTTTTTAACCCAGGAAGGATACATCTTGAAGGAATACAGATTCCTTATTGAAGATTACATTTATCTTCTTTGAAAGTTTTCTAATAATATTAACCTAATACTGACTAAGATATACATTTTATTACTGTTAGATGTTTTTTTATGATTCAAACAAAATTAATCTTAATTTATAAACAATCAACAAATACGACGGAATAAACCTTACACCTGTATGGCTTTTGATTTTGGAAAAATACAGACAACACGAATAGGTAAAAATGAAATTTGTATGTATTGACCAAAATAGTTTTCAACTTGTATTTTTTTAATGGCGCGTGCTATGCGGGTCCTGATCCTGCGCTTGTGTGTAATATGTTAGTCAAAAAGTTTTGAAAGCGACATCTATGGAGCAGTAGAAAAACCAAAATTTCTACGCCATTTTAATATTTCATCTATCATAAGAACGTACTCAAAATTTCATTTCGATCTGTCAATTCATTCTTTGTTTACAAGCCATTTGAAGTTGACGTGTCAGTTTATTTTTTAACAATGGAAAAATCCGAATATCGTGCAGTGATTAAATTCTTTGTTTTGGAAAGTTTTTATCGGCTACTGAGATCCATGCAAAGATGGTGAAAGTATTAAAGGAGTCTTCTCCTTCATTTCCAACCGTTCACCGATGGGTTTTGGAGTTTAAGCGTGGCCGTATAAGCGTTGAAGACGATCCACGCTCAGGACGTCCAAAAAGTGCATCAACACCAGAAATCATAGCGAAAATACAGGACATGGTTTTGGAAGATCATCGATCGACTGTGGATGTGATAGCTGACACCATAGGCATCTCACATGGAACAACATGGCATATTTTGGCTGAAGTTTTGGGTTTCAAAAAACTGTGTGCACAATGGGTGCCGCATTTGCTAACAATGCAACAAAAACACGTTCGAATGCGACTTTCTGAGCAACATTTGGAGCAATTTCGAAAGGATAAAAAGGATTTTCTGCGTCGATTCATCACTATGGATGAGACTTGGGTCTACCACCATGATCCTGAATCAAAACAAGAGGCTAAGGAGTGGTGTGAACCAGGCACTTTGGCTCCGAAGCGAGTTCGTGTCCAGAAATCGGCCAAGAAGGTGTTAGCGTCAGTTTTTTGGGATGCAAAAAGAATTTGATTGATAGATTATCTCCAAACTGGTAAGACAATCAACTTTGATTATTATTGTGACCTTTTGGACCAGTTCGATGAAAAAAATTGTGAAAAAAGACCCGGTTTGCAGAAGAAAAAAATCATTTTCATCAAGACAATGCACCTGCTCACACAGCTCAAAAAACCATCGCGAAAATCAGTGAATTGGGGTACGAATTGTTGCAGCATCCACCCTATTCGCCAGATTTAGCTCCCACTGACTTCTGGCTGTTCTCACACCTCAAAAAATTCCTTCGTGGAAAGCATTTTTCATCAAACGAAGAAGTTATAGCCGTCGTAGAGAAGTATTTTGCAGGCCTTCCAGAAAGTCACTTCCGTGATGGGACAACAAAGTTGGAAGATCGTTGGACCAAGTGTATTGATCTTATGGGAGACTATACTGAGCAATAAAAGTGATTTCCCCCCAAAAAAAATGTATTTTCATTTCCGCTTTCAAAACTTTTTGACTAACCTAGTACAGTCCAGGTTAACCCAGGGTTATCATACTGATTTTTTACTTCGTAGTCACGTTGTATCCAGTTCGATCCTTGAACTTGTTTTACTTGAAAGCCTTTTTCTTTTGCGTTTATTATTGTGTTGGCATAAAATACTCGTAGCTACCTAACATAATTTTTTAATACTTATAAAGTCTTTTTTATCACATGCTGTAAGCTGAACATCATGGCCCTTTACTATATCTAGAACTTGGGGTGCACCACCTGTTTCTATTCTTCCTAGCCCTGAGCGATATTGAATGCAGCGCTTAAAGAGGATTTTATAGACTCCTTTATTTGGTACGCTCATCTTGTATGCCACCTTCTTTTTATTCGCTTTCTCTCCTCTCAAATGTCCGCGTGATCACCAGTTTCACTAGACTATCGTTATTCTTTAAGGCAACATGCCCAACGTATGTTAGCAATATTTTACTACATGTTGTCGAAAGTCTTTTGGTAATCTTTAATTTTTGTATGATGGAGTCGTTGGTGCACTTTTGAGATATATGGGATACGGGACATCCGTCTATGGCCCCATTTTTGAGGTAGCGCTGTATACAATCTTAGGTTATCACAGGTTTATCAATCTCTAAAAACAATACTATATAGTTGTGATATAAATAAGTCACAGTGTTCCGCTTGGCACTGAATCGGAAAGAGGTTCTCTTATAGTTCAGAAAGACATATCTACTTTGGTTTGCGCGATATAGAAACATCTCTGTTAGGGTAACCCCCGGCAGTAAATCTCATTTCAATTGCGGATTACCCGGTAATCTAGCAATTCCGCGCGACGCCGCGCCGCGCAGCGCCCCCGCGCCTTGCTTAGCTACTGCACATGTAGCTTTCTTACGACTATAATCGCGCCTCCGATTTACTTCGTCTTCAGAAAAATATTTCCAATTCGGATTAAATTCATAAATGACATTATACAATGTGTTTTGGAATTGTGCTAAAATCAGATATCACGGTTTTACACAACACTTACTCATTTTCAACTTATGTGGCCTAGATGGTAAGACGCGTAACTTTCACCCGTAGGTATTGAGTTTGATACCTCATTGTAAGAAATAAACCTAAACTCAAAGATTACAAGTCTAGTTATACAGCTTGTCTGGTAACAACACTAACATGCAATTGACTTGTGCGTGTGTAGTGGCCTCTTCACGAGTGGGGTAGTATTCCAAACACATGCAATGACGGACCTAGAGTTTTGTGCTGAATCAAGTGGTTCTAAACCCTAATGATTGATTAACGGATCGAAGATAATGTTGCTTTGACACACGTTCTTCAATATCTTCAAATAACTAATTCGGGTAACCGAAATCGTAGAAGCGAAATCGCGGGTAACAAAGAACTATTATACATACATAACTAACTCTCAAATTACACTAAATGTTTACATTAAGTCTTCAATGAATTTTAATAAACCCAATTTATTTTCTTTGTGTAATTTCAAAGTCTAAATTTTATAAAATGTATTCAAATGAAACGATAAAAATGATGTCGAATATATGAGAATAATGCATATTGTATAATATGATCTTTACGGAATCAGATAAAATGAAATTTTATCTAGAAAATCATAACGAGAAGATTCTTAAAATTTTATGTTTGTTATAGTCATTTTCTTTTTCTTTAAATTTTGTGTCCGTAAAGAGTCGAAGTAAACATTTTATATTCTAATTTTATAGATTTTGAAGACCTATAGAATAACTAATGGAACAATATTTTCTAAGAGACCAGGAGCATACGATGTCGTAAAAAATATCAGCATTTTTACGACAAGAAAAGAGATCTTGTCGTAAAGAGTAAGAAGATGTACTAAACTCTCTGCAGACATTTGCATGAGATTATTAAAAATATATTACTCTTTATGTAAATGGTTCGATATTAAATATAATATTTTGATTGCGTCTGGAAACAATGACGAAGGCTGATATAAAATAGTGTCATACAACAACAATCATTCAAACATACCATTATGCCAAACCTCTATCAGGGTAGGCAGAGAGGACGAAACGTCAGACTATCCTATCTCGACACACATCTATAGCCTGTTTTCTATCCATACACGTTCTTATACAACTACGATTTCTCTGTTTTTTTTACGTTTCTTTATTTCAAAATATCATTTACTTAATCAGAGAGATTATAAATAGCTTAAGACTTAAGCGTCCCTAAAACTTTAATTTTATCCGACTCTCTTAAGTTCCCTTTCAGCAATAGGAAATAACCCATTTCGATCCTTAAATAGTATAATTCTGAATATATGAGAAACCATATCCAACTTTGAAGACTGCGAACCCAAGCCAGGGCGACTTCGATGTCACCCTGGCTTGGGTTTCCAGTCATCGAGGCATTCCAGGTAACGAAGAGGCAGATATCTTAGCTAAAGAGGCACTTCAGGAAACATATAAATATAAGTGCACATCTGCACAAGACTTATTACCTATGCACGTTTCTTGATGATGGAGGAGTGGGCAAATCATTGGAATGTCTCGAGCCGTACCAGAAGAAAAAGATATGCATCAATTCAATCCCATATTCCAGTCAAACCCTTGTTTTCTAAATAAAGAAGCACTTGGAGAGAAATAACAAATAGTCGAAGTCGAATACGTTTTGGATATTGTTGTTCCCCTGTCCACTTGCCCAGACTACATATTAAGGATTCTTCTTTGTGTGAGTGTAGCCAGGAGGAGGGCGATCTCGAACGTATATTTTTCTTTTCTTCCTCTTCTTTTAGGCCTGTTGGCCTGTTGTCGTCCTGCATCATCGTTTCCCTTTTGCGACGTCGACTGCCAGGTGCCTTTCCATCTTTTGGGAAATCGTCCTGGAGGTCTGCTTGCTTGGGAGATACTGTTTCTGTTCATTCTTACGGCTCTTGGTTCCGCCCCTCTGGATACATGTTCGTTCAAGAAACTTCTTCTTTGTCGTCTCCAAATTTTAAAAAAATCTTTTTCTCTTGTTCTCTAAATACTTTCCCTTCGATCTTTAAGAAATAAACAAAAATATTACTCCCCACAAATCTTCCTTACCTGTTGAGCCTCAATAAAATTTCCATACTTAATAGAATCATTCATTTTATTAACCGAAATAAGATTGACTTGTAATAAAATAAATGTATAATATATAAAATCGATATTCGTCATCGAAATCATTCACTCGCTAACTACACGTTTAATTCTCATTTTATTGAAAATATTCATCTAGTTCATCTTATTTTAGACCTGTTGGTCTGTTATGGTCCTGCATCATTGTTTGCTTCTAGTGACGTCGATTGCCAGCTGTCTTTCCATATTTTGGTCTGCTTACTTGGGGGATACTGTTCCTGGTCATTCTTACGGCTCTTGGTTCCACCATTCTGGATACGTATTCGTTCCAGAACCTTCTTCTCTGTCGTCCCATCTGACAATATCTTCAGCTTCGCACGTCCTTCGGATTTCTGTGTTTCGTACTCTATCACGAAGGGTTTTGCCAGCGATACTCCTGAATACCTTCATTTCGCTGGTTCGAAGGAGACTTTTGGTTCTGACAGTGTCGGCTCTGGACTCTATGCTGTATGTCATTATGAGGCGGACACAGGTCTTGTGTATATCCTCACCTTGCTTTGGATGTTCACATACTTATTTGATATTTCAATATAAACAAAAAAAGACGTAGTGGCCTGATTTTTTTTTACATAAAAACGTTTATATTATATTATATAATGTACCTTATATCATCATTAATTATCCTTTTGTGTAGTTCATGACTGAGCATCGTGACTCTCATGATAGTCTCCGACAACGCCCCTCTATCCATTCTAGCACTCTGCGGTTCGAAAGGCAATTGCTAAGGGTAGTCCAGTTGCGTCTCTCACCTCAGTCCAACGCATTGGGATTCTTCCTCCCGTGCTTCTCCTCTCCACGCCTCCAGTGACCACAAACTTCTCTAAACTGTCTCCCTGGCCACAAGCAACGTGCCCAAATAATTGGAGAATTTGTCGAAGACACATTGTCGACAAGTCAAAAGCAAATTGTATCTTATGTAGTTTTATGGATCAAACTTCATCTAAAGAAATGAAATATACGATATAAGTTAAATGTCAAAATATCATATCTCTGTAAGGTATTTTCACATCTTAGATTGTAAAACAGCACCAAAATGATCCTGAATTGAAATATACGATATAAGTAAAATGTTAAAAGATCATATCTCTGTAAGGTATTTTCACATCTTAGATTGTAAAACAGCACCAAAATGATCCTGAATTGAAATATACGATATAAGTAAAATGTTAAAAGATCATATCTCTGTAAGGTATTTTCACATCTTAGATTGTAAAACAGCACCAAAATGATCCTGAATTGAAATATACGATATAAGTAAAATGTTAAAAGATCATATCTCTGTAAGGTATTTTCACATCTTAGATTGTAAAACAGCACCAAAATGATCCTGAATTGAAATATACGATATAAGTAAAATGTTAAAAGATCATATCTCTGTAAGGTATTTTCACATCTTAGATTGTAAAACAGCACCAAAATGATCCTGAATTGAAATATACGATATAAGTAAAATGTTAAAAGATCATATCTCTGTAAGGTATTTTCACATCTTAGATTGTAAAACAGCACCAAAATGATCCTGAATTGAAATATACGATATAAGTAAAATGTTTAAAGATCATATCTCTGTAAGGTATTTTCACATCTTAGATTGTGAAACAGCACCAAAATGATCCTGAATTAAAATTTAGTGTTTCACTTGCTATGTAAGCTGTAGTCTTATGGAGTTCGTTTGAAATAATTGTGCTGATTACGATGTTTTCGAATATAAAATTAAAGTTCTACGTTTCTCAAATCCCTTTTTTTAAACAAAATATAACGTTTATCTAAAAATTATTCTCACAGTTATTTCCCGTTGTTTTCGTGCTGAGTCACTTTCATTAATAAAAGTATCATTCTGTAAACAAAGCTTTTCAGTATTAACGTTCAAGTACTAAACCTGTAGCGTGGAATGATATTAAATTTATAGGTGGTATGTGCAGCTTTAGGGAAGATAACAGTTTTTGAAAGGTCTTATCAATATGTATGAATATCAAATATGTACACTACACTATCCCTTAATCCAAAAGTGTTACTACCACATATCGATAGATCTACATAAAAAAGATATTGTCATTTGTCTTCCATTGTCATTTGTTCCGCAGAAAACACGGAATTATAAAGAACACATTAATACTACCATACGATCACTGCGACTTTGAAACTGTGTACTACCATATATAAATTATTTATTTGTATAAACGGTACAATGAACCTTATAACAAGATTATCATCATCTCTACAACCCACGATGGATCGTGGTCGTCTGTAGGATTCTCTGCCAACTATCCCTCTTAACAACATCCCTCCCGTGTGCCAGTTCTCTGTCACACCATCTTGCTACTCTAGTTTTTATTTCCCCAATTTTCTACGCCCAATCGGATCGGATCAGTATTCTGCATGTAGCATTAGTATCCTGTTTATGGTATACGTGTCTATGGCAGCCCAGAGTTGTAATTTTTATAACTTTTATGCTTACTTTACCATATAGGGTGTAGAGATCTTTGTTATACCTCCATACTCCATTGTCATATATTTGATCATATATTCTGTGGAAAATTTTCGTGTCAAAGGTATTGAAAACTCTTTATTTATTTATTTTATTTAACACTTTAATTGCAAATACAATCTGGCGGGCTTTTTGTCAGCCGGCAATCTCTTCCAACCAACCAGACAAAAGTAAATGAAGCAAGTTACGTGGTCGCATAAATAATTTAAATGACTATCCATCCTCACGAAATCCATAAACATATACGTGAGCACAACCCCACAAAGACGAACAATCACCCGAACATTATTTTTCATATAAATTGAGATATATCATCAATTAAAAGGAAAGGAAGGGATGGTGGAGAGGAAAGGAAAATCAGGAATGAAACACGTTATTTTACTGGCTAGACATTAAGAGTTTTTTCAGTCGCTTCTTAAAGCATGCCAAGGACAGAGCGAGTCTTATATTGGTTTGTAACTGATTCCAGAGTCTCACTGCATGGACAGTAAATGACGATGTGAAGAAAGAGAAGCGGTGAACTGGAAAGGTCAATAAACAATCTTTGTTTGAGCGTAGCGCTAATCCATGATTGGAAAGACACTAAAAACTCTTTCGTCTCGCTTGAAAAAACTGTCTAGATTTTTAATATATGTCAGTAGAGATCAGATCAGTGTTTTATAAAGTTGGATTTTTATGTTCCTGGATAATAATCGTGGCTTATGAAAGAGCATAAGGCCAAAATATCATATGATAGTCGAAAGTATCTGATTATTTATTTCTTTGCTGTAACATTTTTAATAAAGACAATAAAATCGCAATTACAATTCGAAAGTTAATTAAATCTCTGAAAACTTATAACAAAAAAAAAACAAGTTCACTAAAATTTGAAACATAAAAGTAGAAAATAATTGGTCTTATAATATATGGCTTCATTATATTTTAAAATAAAAACCAATTGATGAATGAAAAACAATGTTTAAAAATATTTTTTCATCTGCTGAACTTTAAACGAAATGAGAAATGGAAAAAAAACAAAATGAGTATTGTTTTATTTCTTTATTGAAATTGTATTTGGACTCGAGACAAAATAGCAGTGATCTTCAACATTGTAAAATTCACGACACACTTAAATATTTTTGTGTTTTATATGTATGCGCAAGATGGCTGGTAAATTGATGCCAAAGTTTACTTAAAATTATGTAGTATACAAAAAGTAGGTCTTTAATTACCCAAAGAGAATTCTCATCCAACAACCAAAATGATAAAATAATTTATGGTTCAATGGCTTCATATTTACCAAAATGACGAAAACAGCATTAAGAAACCGGGAGAGAGAGAGAGTATTCGGCTATTTCGTTACCTTTCTGTTTTATGTGTTAAAGGTAGATTTAACTCTTGATGAATGTAAAGTAAACATGAGTTATTTTATGCAAAATGATATATTGTATATTGGCTAATACGATTAAATTATATCACAATTATTTTTTAAACTAAATAAATGAACAAAAAATAAAGAATAAATACAATAAATCAATATTGAAACAAATATAGAAACAAACAGTAAACAAAATCTCGCAATTTTAAGAGTATTCTTAGAGTTAACCTTATGTACCTAATACAAAGATTTAAGACATTGTTTTTTATACTTCAAATTAAAAAAAGTACGCTGCAAATAAGTCTTGACTTGAATAGAGGTAATTAAATCAAGAAGCTGATATGTTTAAAGAGAACAGATCCAAAAAAATATAAGGTATGATTATAAAATACTTGTAATCTGTTGATGGCACCACTATAATAACCGCTTTAACTAACGGTAAGATTAATACTTGTAATCTGTTGATGACACCACTATAATAACCGTTTTAACTAACGGTAAGATTATAACTTTTATAGATACAGGGAAAAACCTTGTTTACTGGGGACACGAATGAGAGGCAACGAACCCCGATCCATTAAAATTGTATGTTCAAATTAAATAACCTGTTGCTTTTTCGAAAATAATGTATATTTATTGTCATGTGTAAAATAAAAAAATAAATATATAAATTGAACATTACCAAATATTCTCGTTTGAGAATGGATTATTGATAATACTTCAACGTTTAAAAATGACATAGAAGCTGGAGCCTGGAATCAAAAAATATATTTCAAACTTTATTTCGTCAAACTCGGCTACAATATATTATATAATTAATGGTTGAGAAGTTTGAATAAAAAAAAAAAATAATTTGATGGAGAAAATTGATTCTAATTTTTAACTCAACACTCAAAATACATACATATTCATAAGAATGAAGAAATAAATACATACAAATACATACATATTCATAAGAATCAAGAATTAAATGCATACAAATACATACATATTCATAAGAATTCAGAATTTAATACATACAAATATTTTCTGAAATATTAGATTACGTGGGAACTATTAACTTTCAATCTCGCCAATACTAACATATGATCATGCTGACTTTTTTATATTTAGATGAATCTGTATTTTACTTTTCATACAAATGTCAAAATTGACGACCAATGTATTAACGTGTGTAGATAGTAATAGTATAGGAATACTTAGGTTAAAATACCCACTAATCAGACAAACCACAAAAGTGACGACCGATGTATTGACGTGTGTAGATAGTAATAGTATAGGAATACTTAGGTTAAAATACCCACTAATCAGACAAACCACAAAAGTGACGACCGATGTATTGACGTGTGTAGATAGTAATAGTATAGGAATACTTAGGTTAAAATACCCACTAATCAGACAAACCACAAAAGTGACGACCGATGTATTGACGTGTGTAGATAGTAATAGTATAGGAATACTTAGGTTAAAATACCCACTAATCAGACAAACCACAAAAGTGACGACCAATGTATTGACGTGTGTAGATAGTAATAGTATAGGAATACTTAGGTTAAAATACCCACTAATCAGGCAAACCACAAAAGTGACGACCAATGTATTGACGTGTCTAGATAGTAATAGTATAGGAATAATTAGGTTAAAATACCCACTAATCAGGCAAACCACAAAAGTGACGACCAATGTATTGACGTGTGTAGATAGTAATAGTATAGGAATACTTAGGTTAAAATACCCACTAATCAGGCAAACCAAAAAAGTGACGACCAATGTATTGACGTGTGTAGATAGTAATATTATAGGAAAACTTAGGTTAAAATACCCACTAATCAGACAAACCACAAAAGTGACGACCAATGTATTGACGTGTGTAGATAGTAATAGTAAAGGAATACTTAGGTTAAAATACCCACTAATCAGGCAAACCACAAAAGTGACGACCAATGTATTGACGGGTGTAGATAATAAAAGTATAGGAATACTAAGGTTAAAATACCCACTAATCAGACAAACCACAAAAGTGACGACCAATGTATTGACGTGTATAGATAGTAAAAGTAAAGGAATACTTAGGTTAAAATACCCACTAATCAGACAAACCACAAAAGTGACGACCAATGTATTGACGTGTGTAGATAGTAATATTATAGGAATACTTAGGTTAAAATACCCACTAATCAGACAAACCACAAAAGTGACGACCAATGTATTGACGTGTGTAGATAGTAATAGTATAGGAATACTTAGATTAAAATACCCACTAATCAGGCAAACCACAAAAGTGACGACCAATGTATTGACGTGTGTAGATAGTAATAGTATAGGAATACTTAGGTTAAAATACCCACTAATCAGACAAACCACAAAAGTGACGACCAATGTATTGACGTGTGTAGATAGTAATAGTAAAGGAATACTTAGGTTAAAATACCCACTAATCAGACAAACCACAAAAGTGACGACCAATGTATTGACGTGTGTAGATAGTAATAGTATAGGAATACTTAGGTTAAAATACCCACTAATCAGACAAACCACAAAAGTGACGACCAATGTATTGACGTGCGTAGATAGTAATAGTAAAGGAATACTTAGGTTAAAATACCCACTAATCAGACAAACCACAAAAGTGACGACCAATGTATTGACGTGTGTAGATAGTAATAGTATAGGAATACTTAGGTTAAAATACCCACTAATCAGACAAACCACAAAAGTGACGACCAATGTATTGACGTATGTAGATAGTAATAGTATAGGAATACTTAGGTTAAAATACCCACTAATCAGACAAACCACAAAAGTGATGACCAATGTATTGACGTGTGTAGATAGTAATAGTATAGGAAACTCAGGTTAAAATACCCACTAATCAGACAAACCACAAAAGAAACCTGTCCAAATAAATTGTATCCTTCATATGCAGGATAAGAAAAGGCCACTGTTTGATAGGAAACCGCTTTTATAAAATCCATAAAAAAGAAAGCGCTTCATGCACGTGTGGAATGAACGAGTAGACCCTCGACTATGTTCACAATCTTGACTTAATTGTAAACGTCCTCCGTTCGCTCAACATGTCCCACCTACTTGCATTTAATTCCCCATTAATTTAAAGTGACACATCTGAATCTATTTTATAAAATTCCTTAAACTGCCTCCTTCCTATAAATTGTTATTTGCACAAAACATTCTTTTTGTAAGATGGAGTGCCTAATTGATAAATAATAAATGACTTATGTGGTTACGTAGGCGTACATATGGTTTTTTACGATTGAATCTATTCATAATTTTTTTATATAAGCATTATAAATTGATTTTTAGTTGTAATTGATAAATAATTCATATCGGATTTTAATAATATTATGAGGCCATAATATGGCCTTATAATTATAAATTAAATTCACTTTGATACTTGCAAAATATCACTCCTTTAAATACTTGGAGTGTATCAGCAGCGATTGAACGTCAAATCAGCGCGTCGAATCACACTTGTTGAAAATCTCTGAAGAGGTTGTTTGGGCTTCTACAAGGTACAGCTTGGAGTCAACAAACTTTGAGCAGGTTTTCAATATAATGGTATTATTAAAATTTTTATATATTTGCAATATTTGTAAACTTACCGATATATAAACTTTAAAATATTTTTTTTAAGATTGCTTCAACATCGATATTAATTTAATATTACTCCTTCGGGGAATTTGCTCAATTCTTTCAAAAAATATTTGATCTTTTTGTAGTCTCATATGAACAATATGATTGAAGGTTATATATAAATTATCTAAATTGAGCGCCTTGCAAACTATTTTTTTTTGTTTAGTCGCAGTTTCAATAACATTTAGTTTATAAAACTGAAACACTATTCTTATACCTCATGGATGGATGAATTTGACCCAGCTACATTTTCTTCGGTCTATCTCTTCCACAAACACCTTACTTATATACTCGATCAGTCATCCTTTTGTAATTCATTCTCTCTGCATTCTAAACCTTCTATGGCGGTCGCACACTCGGAACACTGTGGGCGTCCATACACACGGTCAATGACCAATGAAGTGACCTTTGCATTCCTTAGCAATGCAAAACAAACAATTACAAAGTCCACGCGCCGGCCATTCAACCCGTAGCCGGGAGCGAACCGCATTCCATACTAGAGCGAGAACGCACCACACTTGTCTCGCCAGTTCCGTATTTGAATGATACCTACATACAACATTAATCGTTTTTGCATTCGCAGAAACGAGACGTAGGCATATCACGAGCGCATTCCCGCACACATTCTAAAATGATATAAATACCTACGTTACTAATAAAATTCCTCTCTTTCCGCATTGCGATCTAACGAGTTTTATTAATCAACAAATAATCATCATCTCTCCCTTAAGGACTAGCTCCTAAACTTCTTTTATACATTGCCACTTTACATATTGTTCTTTGTAAACATATCTCCGCAGCACTAATCATACTTTTATCCTTCTTCTGCCATGTCCAAGTTTCAATTTCATACGTCAAGGTGGGCCCCAACACACAATTGTGTGTTGTCATTTAAGATACTTTTGATATTGCACAGCTATTGTACAATATATAACATTAAATGCTCCGTTTACCTGTCACTTTTGTTCCTGTCGCTACTCAACTTTCAATGTCACTTTCAACTCGCCCATAACACGTGAACAGACTACCCAAAAAATAACTCATTAAGTGAGTTCGTTCAAATTTAATTAAAATTTATGTTGTATTGTATAACCCTTTCGTAGTAGAAAGAAAAACCGGGCGGATTTATTAATCAGCCGAAAAGTTGTTATAAAGGTACTAAGTGAAAACCAGACTAGAATCCTTTTTTAAAAAAATCGTCAACCAACGAAACCGAAAATGGAAACCCTGAGCTAGACGACAGGCGTTGTACCAAAAAGGCCACGAAGGTCTTATGTTATTTTCAGACGTTTTTTAAATAATTGGTATACCCGTAATGGCCGGGAATTTAATGTTAGCTAAGTAACCAAATTAATTTTGCTCCAGTTTCTCTGAATTAACCCATACATCGTATACACTTTTTATCTTCCCTCTTTGGAATATTATATTATTAGTATTATGATGAGTATAATCAAAGTACCTTATCTAATGACCGCAGTCACCACCTTCCTATCCTTACACTAACCATATATTTATTTTGTAATATTACTAATCTGTCAATAACAGTGGGTTCGCATCTCGAGTAAAAGCACCTCAGAGGAGAGTCTGCTCTCTAAATAACGTTATATAAATTGTTCTTTTATTATTATTGCCAGACGTATATTGCCAGAATTATTAAATACGTTTTGGGTTTTTTGGGTGTACAACATTTTTTCTTTTACAGTTGATTATTGTTGATTTAATCTCAAGATGTATTTTTGGTCAATGGCTTACACTTACAGCGATGATATACATAAATAAAATTAAAACGCTTTACGTAAAAAACCTATAATTCATACATCTAAAAAAACAATCTTTTAAATTATTGTTAAAAATATATCATTTGTGCTTAAAAGTTCAGTTATTACACGTTCTGGTATAAATATCATATCTACGTGAATTTTCGTGTATTCGAATTCTTTATATTGAAAAATATCTCAAAATATTTTTTGTTTTTCAATTGTTTTTCGAATTTGGTTTATTTACCATATGCGAATTCTGTTAAACTCGTAGTTTTAAAACAAGAAAATTATGCTTTTGTTTTCTTATTTTTTTTTCACTTGACAATATTGAATATACGAGTATTTGAAAATGTTTGACTGTTCGTGTTTTTGATTTAACAAACGGTTGATTATTATTTATTTGATTTTGAAGGCTCTTCCAAATTTTCGTAAGCCTTGAAAAATTAATTTTGCTGATTTTTTAAATATCTTATTTTATTTTATGTTTGATACAGGTTTAACCCAATTGTATCAAATAATAAGATTTTTTTTCATTATCAATACTTAGTTTACAATGACAATAAGTTCAAAATTTCTTATACTTCTCAGAAAATATTGGCTCAATTAAACATGAAAAAATATCCAGGGATTTGATCGTCAATTTATCCCCCGAGGTGTAACATAGAAGATGTCGATATCAGAAAATTAATTCAACGAAGCTAGTCCGTGTACACGTGAAAACGCTTTTAACAGATCAGTTTGTGAATTCGGTACAGAGTAAATAATTGTGCTTTAAATTAAACAAAAGTTTGCTTAAAAAAATACCAATTTGTATACTCGTATGTATTAACATGTACATAGATCTGTTCTTACACTTAAGGAGTAATATTCAAGCATATCCATTAAAAAAATGTTAGAAAGAGTATTTAATATTAATTTTGGCTTTGTCAAGACACAACAAATAATGAAATAATAGTATTTTTTTCCCTTTTACAGAGGCCACTTTTTTCATGGCTTTAATATAACATTGTGTAATTCTAAAGAACAGAAGTTTGCGCGAAATGTTAACTATAATTTGTTTTCCAAATGTTACTACGTCAACAACCTATGTTACATGGTTTCTATTATATTATAATAAAAAGAGTTGCAGCCTGTTGTTTCACAAACAGGCGTTTCAAAATGTTTCTGGTTAATTGAAAAAAAAAGTTGTATATAATTTTTATTATTTAATTGAAACAATATGAGATAATGTTAACATCTAAACAGCACTTACAACTAAACCAAAAAGATTTTAGAAACATGTTTATGATCCTCCATTTCAGCATAAATACTTCTCACAGAGTTACAATACTTCTATTTCTCTTATTTTCTACCCTTCCTTCTTTCAAAATTTCATTTAACATAGGTAGTCGAACCACACTTTTTTTGTATTTTTCTACAAAGACTATTAAAGTTTGTATTTAGATGTGTTTAGTCAGTCATTTTGTAACCTTCTATTCCACACTTCAACGTGCTTTTATTTACCTTATTTGATACATCGGTTTTTAGCCTACATGCTCCTGAATAGTTATATTTATTAACTATTATATCAATCGTCGACAAACCACAAATTCTTAACAGTAAACTCGTACGTATTCCCGCAGAATTTATTCGGATCCATTTATTAATTTTATACAATTTCGTTTCACTCGCTATTTAAACAATTATGTGGGCAAATTTTGATAATGCTCTGTTAAAAAAGATGTCTTTTAGTGCTCCATTATTAAGTTAACTTTCGACTCGTCGTTTAATAATATATCTTTTCACCTTATTGTGGTGTATTGTATAACAATTTCGTTGTATATAATACAAGCTAGTGGGCTTATTTTCAGGTGGCTATATCTTCCAGCTAATTAGAAAAATATTTAATAGGCCTTAAGTGAAAACTAGACTGGAAAGCTTTTTTTTACATCTGTGTTCCAACAGAAATCAAATCCGCAACCTCCGGCTGGGAGACAAGCGTCTTACCAACTAGACCACGGAGGTCGTTTAAAGACTTACCTCCCAAAATGTAATAAAATATATCTTCAAGTCGTTTTAATATTTCATTGTTCGCCTAATAACTGTATCAACATTTCGTTCACACTTTTCAATTACCATGTCTTTGGATTTTGCAACATTCATTATTCGGTCTTTTTCTTTACATTTTTCATACACATTACAAACTATGCGCTGTAACTCATTTTTATTCTTCCCTATCATTACTATATCAACAACATATAACAGTCTGTATACATTTTTGTTCGAGGGGTTTTATCTCACCCAAAAAACTTTGAAGTTTTTTCACATATGAGTCTATAAATATTGAAAAGACCGAATAATAACGCAAAATGACAAGTCTAGTAAGTAAGACGCCTCTCTTCCAATCCGGGGGCTACAGATTCAAATCCCGTTGGAACCAGTTATTTTCTATAATGAAGGGAATTCTCAAAATGAAGCCGGGTATGTTTTGTAAAATATGTAATTGTGTTTAATAATATAAATTAAAATGATGTGTTTTCAGTCTTAACTTTGATATCCAAGATCCATTCCCTGTCTAAGCTGATGGCAAAGCCACCAACTGCACGCGTGCGCACTACTCCGCCAGCGTACGCGTATCATATGCAACCACCACAGAACCCAATTCAATTTTTAAATGGTTTTTATTTCGGTTTTCATTAAGGTCTCTTTTAAATTTTTATGGTTGGTTGGAAATAATTACTATGTGGCAATAAACCTGCTACGTTGTACAGTATATAACGAAAGTATATTACCGTCATACAAAAGAAGTTTTTTGAAAAAATCTCGAGTAATTTTAAAGGGCTGCTGTCTCTTTTTAGTGGAAGTGTAGCAAAATATACTCAAGCCTTTTTTCTTTTGAAGGAAATAACTAAAAAAGGCCAGATTCGCTTTTCCACAAAACTTTTTCTCAACCGTTCGGCTGTCGCAGGAAAATAAAAATGGTTCTTGTTATTCAGAATCACCACTCGTGTGTTTTTAGTGTCACGGTCTTTCGTAACACCATCTGTATTTTTGTATCGTGTGATAAATCAAGTCGAGCTAACGGCATTGTCCGATATTCCGAGGCCTTTCTCTCGGAACCGTTCAAATTGTTGCTTGAAATAGGCGAATTTCATCTTGAAAGGGTACCGCGACCATATATCTCGAGTATAACAAAGGTTTACGATGTATACACACCGATTTACTGCTACTCGGGAGTTCAGCTCTCCTATTGATTTATATGAGAGTTTAAGATAATTGGGAAGTCTGTATCGGAAAGGATTATTGTTACCACTGATACTACTTGGATATATTAAGATAAAATGTTTCATTTGAATAATACTTTCAATTCAAAGTTTTTTGTAAAAAAAAAAGTACAAAGTATTTTTTATCACATTGTGTGGGATGTCTCCATTGTATCTTTCTAATATGTATCTGAGATATGTTCTTTAGGAGAGTAGTTGAGCTTTGAAGTTGATTTGGTCATCATCGAATAAATTTATTCTTCCGAATCAATCCAGAAGGAAAGAGTTTTATGATAGGAGTTTTGCCTATGGCATGGAATGGTCTACCTCTAAGTGCAATATTATATGGATGTTGTATGCAGCTTAGCAATCATCGGAAGATAATCTTTTTTGGGAGATCTTATCATTTTTTAATTACACATTACCATTATGCTCATACCCTGCAACACCACACATAAAGTTGAATATGTTTCTTTGTGGGTCGTCATCTCTTGGTATTATTTTTTAAATCAAAGCAGATATGGGAAAGTTCCTAATCTAAATGCTACAGCCACTACCTCTAATTAAGTATCTAGTATTTACCATAGCACAGTATGGAGTAGAAATATGGACAGCGAGAAATAAAGAAAGAAACAAGATTCGAGACGTGGTATTGGAGACGGATGCTTCTTATTTCATAGACCGCAAGGCACACTAGTATCACAATCATCCAAAAATTTGAGATTACTGAAAGATTTTCGACAACACACAGAAAAAAATTCCTAACGTACCTTGGACATGTTGCTAGAAAGAATAATAGAAGCCTGAAGAAGCTGGTGATCACGGGGACAGTTGAAGGAAAGCGAGCAAGATGGAGGTTATAAGATAGACGCACCAACTAAAGTAGCTAACCAGATCTTCTTAAAGCGCTGCGTTTAACATTGCCCAGAACCGGGAGATATGAAAACAGGTGAGCTCGAGACATGGCAAAGGATCATGACGTTTAGCATTGAGTACGTATTGAAAAGTAATATTCAAGAAGTCACAAATACGCCGTTGGGTTTATCTTAACGTCACCTAAGAATGCTAGTCATTATTAAAGCCAAATGCCTTCGGGTTTCCATCCCTGGATCGAGTCCAATCAGTATACGGGATCTACACGTATAGTTATGCTGTTGGCAATAAAACATATAAGCTGTCCGAATAATCAGATAATTGTGTATTGCCATTATTATTTACAACTACGACTGTGTGCATAGTGCATACGCCATTGCTATGGTCCTGCCAAATTGACATATCGTTATTGGTTTGCCGGAGTCACTTGAATTACTGGGACTATAATATTGTTATATCTACATAATATTCATATCAATTGCCTATTTATTATTACTAGTTATGTACATTTGAACTTTTTAAAAACTGTTTATTTTTATTTCTGACGAAGACACTTATTTATTTATTTTCTCAAAACAGGCTTAGCCCAATTACATCGAAAAATACTAGAAATGTTAACATTAAAAAAAATTATATAATATAAAAAAAAACGTATAAAATAAAAAGTTATGTAAATGTATACATCTATACACACAAACATGCACATACATACACATATATTCAAAGTCATTTAAATTCGTTGATGAGTGCTTTCTAACGCGTTCAATCTTAGAAGAACATTAACTTTTGCTTTTGGTAATGTGATATGAAATATGTCAATATCCGAAGCAGTCCAGTTCAAAAGAGTTAAGGTCCTTCAAACAGGTATAGCGGCTGAAAGACCCGTTCTTGCGTATGTTATTAAGAACAGTTCTTGCCGGCGGATTAACGGGTATATACTAAAATTTACCAAAATCCGTTTTGTGGAATCTCTTGTATTCTCCATAGCATTGTATGAGTGGAATTATGAACAGAAATATTTTAGATAACTCTTCAAACTGTGGTGAATGGACTGACGACTTTAGCATCAATATTAGAGATTATTAAAAAATTTCAACAACATGCATGGAAATAATTCTTACATACGTTGGGCATGTTGTCAGAAAGTATACAAAAAGTCTGGTGAAGCCGAAGATCACGGGAACAGTTGAGAGAAAATGAGAAAAAGGTAGGTGTCTTACAAGATGGACGGGCAAATACAAAAATTAAAAAAACCCTCATTAAACTCTTTATTCTACATGACCCTGGATCGGGAAGGATGAAGACAGGTGATACATTAAGTTTCAGATCTAGCAGAGAGCTAGCTATAACGCTCATTATTGAACACGAGATGAAGAAGAATTTTCACTTTTGAGTGTTAATATTGAATATTTAGTTTTCACTCACTCTTAAAAATGACTATACTCTGAGTACCACACGTTCAATCGTTTACAAAAGGCAAAGTAATATAAATTTCAAGCTTCGTTAATACAAATATGATAATAATAGGTGTTAACATAAGTTGTGTCCGTTTTTTTCCAAATTTAAATGTGAGCACCAAAAGTAAAACAAAATGGTAAAGGTTATATAGTACGTCATTCGAAAAAACAATTTCTGCTCTACAAGGTATTGTGTTTGCTTTTACGTTACATATATGAAGAAACGGAAAGAATGGGTGAGTTATGGTCAACAAGCAACGCCCAGAGCAAAACAAGGTGTGCATCCGCGCAAGACGATGATTTGCATCTGGTGGGATTGGCAAGGCGTCATCCACTACGAGATACTTGAACGCAATCAGACATGCAACGCGGTGCTATACATTCTGGAAATGCAGCGGCTCAACACTACGATTCAACAAAAAAGGCCGGATCGGCAATATGGCGTTATTCTGCAACACGATAACGCCCGTCGTCATATCGCCAACATTACGAAAAATGCCATTCAAACGCTTGGCTGGGAAGTCCTGCCGCACCCTCTATATTCTCCAGACCTCGCGCCATTGAATTTCTACCTTTTCCGATCGCTTTCGAACAATTTGCGCGGCCTTTCCTTCAATAATGATGTCAAATTGCGGACAAGGTTGGACAAATTCCTCGAGTCAAGACCGGATGGTTTTTATTACACAGGCATTGAAAAACTTGTGGAACTTTGGCAAGAAGTTGTAAATAATGAAGGAGAATACATTATGACTAATTTGTTGTATTGTAAAATAATGAAGGAGAATACATTATTGACTAATTTGTTGTAATTTTTTTTGTTGTGTCCTCTTGTTCTCTTCATTTGGAAAAAAACGGACACAATTTATTTTAACACCCAACATAATTTTAAAAATCATTTCGATATTAGAACCATTTCATCTCTCAATTCTCTTAGTAAAAGGTTGTGTCTCTCGTTAGTGCTGGTCGACAAAGATTTTTTCTTCGTAAATAGTGACCGTGAAATCCTATATATTATATGAAGAAGTATACGCCAGTGTCAAGTGATGACCATTTCGTAGGATCTCGTTAATTCTGTTCATTCACATATATGATATTATATATCGGCATACTTAAAAATATTCAGTACGAAGGTGATCAACAAGTTTGAGAGGTTCTATGGAATAAATTTTTCCAATGAACATTACTAAGAGTGTGGATTATTTATTACTAACTAAACAAATGTTAATACAGGCGGCCCTCGACTTTCGCACATAATTGGTTCATGAAAATGTGTGCGAATGTTGAACGCTCGAAACTAGAGGGATGTAAAAAAAACATCAAAAATTATTTTTTTAAATATTTATTTATCAATAATAACATTTATTTATCAACAATAATATTTATTTATCAATAAACATAATTTAGTTAATGAGGCGTGTTTAAGTGCTTTCAGGTGTTTTCTTTATAAACTTGTCAAGAGTTAGAGCTGAATACAACCTTTTTTTTTCTTTTCTTGATAAAGAGTTCTATAACATGCTGTGTCTTTCTCAATCGCCCTATGTACTTAAGATATACGAGTAAGTTCTCCATTGGGATGGGATTACATTCTTCCATGATAGTTACAAATTTGTCAAGATGCATGAAGGCTTCATTCATATTTTTTACTATCAAAGTCTTAAGGATTTTATCAGCTTCTTCCTCACTTTCATTATGTATTTCATTTAACTCTTGTTGCTCAATTAAGTATTCATTTGACAGAGGTACTGAGTGAGATTCAATCAACTCATTAAAATCTTCGTTGTTGACGTCCAAGTTTAGTTCATTCATTAGGCTAACTATTTCATCTATGATAGTTTCCGGAGTTTCTTCAGAATTTATAAAATCACTCATTTGTAGGCATAATTGTTTCCGTGAACCTTTCATTGTTGACTCTTTTATTTCAGCCCACGAGTCTTCAATATTATTAATTGCATTCCATATATTATAGTTCTTCCAAAAAAGTGCGAGCGACTGCATGGAAGTGAACAGTTTTTGCATTATCGACAAAAATCTTTAAAAAAATTAATTTGAAAAAATGTGCGAAATGGCGAATTATGCGAAAGTCGAGGGCCGCCTGTACTCGATTTTC
>CATKWJ010000677.1:0-29288 GCA_949825065.1 Odontocerum albicorne | reverse complement strand
AATGCAAATATTAGTGGAAGACGTGTGAAAGGTAAACCAATGGACGTACGGTTGGATCAAGTGAATGTTATTCTTAAAGCAGGAAACACAGAAAGTCAGAGAAATTGAATGAGAAGGGGTAGGGATATAGAAGAGACTAAGTATGTGCGTCGGAGAAAATCTGCCGTTCTGTCCTGTCTGCCTACCCCGACAGGGAGACGGCATGGTTGCATTGATGTATGTGTTATTATTGCCTCCTTTAATATACTTAATACTCGTCTCGTTTCCTCACTAAAAAAGAAAACTCGTGATACAATATCTCATGTAATACAATATCTCACGTAATACAATATCTCACGTAATATAATATCTCACGTAATACAATATCTCACGTAATACAATATCTCACGTAATACAATATCTCACGTAATACAATATCTCACGTAATAAAATATCTCACGTAATACAATATCTAACGTAATATAATATCTCACGTAATACAATATCTCACGTAATACAATATCTCACGTAATACAATATCTCACGTAATACAATATCTCACGTAATACAATACCTCACGTAATACAATATCTCACGTAATACAATATCTCACGTAATACAATATCTCACGTAATACAATATCTCACGTAATACAATATCTCACGTTATACAATATCTCGCGATCAAGTTGAAAAAACATTAAACATTATTCTTATTCAATGCGCAATTTTTAACAAAATCTCTTCTCAAAAAAAATTTTACGCTAAAAGACTATTAAAGAAATATAACGGCAATACGTAACATTTTCCATTTCTAAACTTACAGACTGTTGATTTGCAATAAAATCTCGACAATTTTAAGGAGCAAACCGACACACAAGGAGGAAAGTTTTCTAAAAATCTACAGAGGGAAAAAATAAATATCAACTTTTTTCAACTGAAAACCTTTTTTATAGTTTTACAAAGGGTTTACGGCTCTCAGTTAAAATATGTCGGAGTTTTTCTTTGTGACACTTTTCTGAATAGGTGAATTTTGAAAAGCTAAAATTTTCAGCCTCAAATTTCACAAAACAGAGAACCAGCTAAAATAGTGCTAAAGGGCTGGTTTCAAAGGCTTTGTAATGACTTTATAGCCAATAAGTTTGTTAAAATTTTAAATAGGTAATAAACATGACCAGAATTAAAGATTGAATATACTTAAAACTCCAAAAACTGGACGTAAATTATAGTTCTTATCTAAAATCAGAAGTACTTAGTGGCTTTTGAATCGGTGACTAAATAAAATTAACAAAAATATTTACCGATTCACATTTGCAAAAGCGATGCTCCGACTTTTTTCTGAACTAAGACTGTCTCTTTCATTTCCTCGTACTGATGCAAGAATCCTCAAGAGCTATATTTTAACAACTATTTTTATACTTCTAATAAAATGTTTATTACCGAGAAATTGAAAAGCTTTCGCTATCTTCAAGAAATAATGTTCCTCATAAACACACGTGAGCAATAAACATTAAATCATGGAAAAGATTTTTAGGCGTTGCGAATACACGGATGATTATTATTAAAATAAAATGTTTCGAGAGTTTTGAAATCAAAACTACGCGAAGAAAAATTGGGTTTATTTTGAAATGATTTCATATTGAAATGAAAAACCAATTAACACTTTTTTTAAATATAAAATTACAACTGTTGCTGGTATAGATATATGGAAAAAAATTAACGAGGAAAGAATAAACTAAGAGAGTTTTACAAGTCAGAAGTACAAGCACAAGGACGATAATAATTATGATAATACATTTCAGTGGGTACGTTTGTATATCTCAACACATATTCCCATTCCCCTTCTTCTTCACATACCAAAAATAACTTATACACAAATTAAAACATCCTTCACAACATAAATATTGATCAAAACCTTAATTAAGAAAAAAATAATCAATTATTTGGTAAAATGAAAGGACAAAACTCTTGACGCCCAATCACACACATTGACAATGTTGATGACTATGGGTTTCCACCTGCTCCTGACTCATTAAATTATTTTTCTTCATATCCTTATTGATTCTTAAATACTGCAACTTTTCACTTTGTTTCATTTGGCGTCCTCTTTTCCTTCTTCCTTCAGCCTCCATTCACTCAAGTAACGTGCATCCAACAATATTAAAGTTCATAGTTTGGCTAGAATAGATGCAAATGACATTTTTATATTTCGAATTTCCAATAAGAATGATTTATATTCCACTGACTGCACTTACCCGTAATCCCACCCGCCACAACACAACACGTGTTTTCATCTCTTAATTCGAAGCTCTCGATCCAATATACTCGTATGAATGTTTTTAACGCCAGACTCAAAAATAAATCAACGGAGAGACATACAAATATCTACTCGTATATATTGTATATACTCGTAACTAACTGCACTAAAATATGAAATCAATCAAATATAACGATAGTTCTTTGAATGTATGGAACGAAAGGCGAGTTCTCTTCTACGAGTAGTCTCCAGACTTGCGATGTGTGAGTTGGATCACGCTTCAAATATTCCACCGAATAAACACGAAATATTCTTGATGTTCTCAGCGAAAGTTTGCGATATCACTTGCAGAACTCATGTTTTAGCAAATGATTATACGAGTACTATACATGGGCATTTATTTATTTTTCTTGCACCATCAAATAAACAAGGAAGACTCCGAGGGCGCTAGTTTTGTGATACGTTGTATTTGAGTGACATTGTGCTCATATGTTATTGTATATAACCTGCATAGGTTTTTTACCAAACGTATAATTTGTTGTAATAAACTGGAAAGGTTTATTAAATAGGCCAGATAGGGAAAAACAACATTTGAAAATTATTTTCATAACTTCCGGACAAGAAATACGAGTATAAGCCTTCAATATTCGAGGCAAGTTCAAGATAGGTTCAAGAGAAATCTTCTATTTTATTTATTCGACTTTTGTTTATTGTTTTCAATTAACTGCCGATAAACGGTGTTCCGCTATTTGAATTTCCGACTCAATGCTTTATTTGACAGCAAATGAACCTTTATGAAAGAATCCATACAAACATAAAATATAAATAACAGAGCGTGTCTGTATGGTCAGGTCATAATGGTATATTATTACACATACAGGTTTTTATATTAATAGGCAGTCCACCCAAACTATGATGATTTGTGAAGAAATACAGGTTTTTATATTAATAGGCACTCCACCCAAACTCAAATAGAAAAGAAAATCTCAATTCAATATCAAAGTTCATTTGTAATCGTACGGAGGCAACAATTATACGAGTATATTCTAGGAACCTTTAGGTATAACTCGTTCTTACGATCAAGTCGAAAAGACATATCCTGGATCTACAATTGTTTCTTCAATACGTTTTGTGTGATTCTCGATATTACCTCACAGAGAAGACAGAGTTTTTAAATGAATCAGCTCCAGGATGATTACTCCATATTGCCAGGAAATAATACTATATGATAAATTGAAGGTTCTTAGCGGAAACTTCAAACTTAATACAAAGAGCCGACTGCAGATAATGATAAAGCATGAAAACAAAGGTCGATATTAAAATTTCGATTGACGAAGACTCACATAATAACGTAGAGTTATAATTCAGAAATAACACATCGAGGCTGAACGAGGTTTTAGCGAAAATAGAATAATCAACGAGACAATCGTTTTCCACCAGACCATCGGTTGCGGTCATGTTGCATTAGATATTAAGGACCGATTGACTGGCAGAAATTTCTCCATCGCAATAGTCTCGCAATGTTGCACAAAATGCAAATATATGAAAGCATAATACGACATATAATACAATAAAAGTCATTTTATTAGTATCAATTAGTGTTTGACTGGGACTGGGACTTAAAGCTTTTTTACGTTTCTTTTTTGCGTTAACCTCAATACGAATTCAATTCAATAAGAGTTATAGAAAAAAAAAAAAAAAAAAAAACAAGTGTCGGTGGTGGAATTAAGATTGATAAGTTAAATACAGTTTAGTTACCACTATCCAAATGATAGCTGCAGATTAGTTACCACAATCCAAATTATATGATCACTATACACACGTTCATATCATTTGAATCTTAACAGAACAGATAAACAGCGGATATGAGACACTCTAGATCAGGGGTCTCCAAACTACGGCCCGCGAGCCGACACCGTCCCGCGAGCCGACACCGGTCCGCGAGCACCGCTGCCGCGGGACGGATATGCCCGGTATAGTATCTGACCAGTCATAGTTTATTTTGATTACATTGTAAAATTTACAGTGTAAGTAAATCATACAAAATAGATATCTCACTCGCCGGCTAGTCCCAATACGAAAATTTGCGCGTAATTCAAAACTACATTATGTTGGTATGATGAGCTAGCTAGGTCTTGGCCCTTGGGACTTAGTGGAGGAGTCAGTGTTGCCCTTAGGCCAAAAAGTTTGGAGACCCCTGGTCTAGATGAATAGCAAGCTTAGCCTCCTGGAATGGAGGGTAGTCAGACAATCCCTTAACCCATGAGCGTTACTAACGGGAATAGAAAAGTTTTAGTGGTGGTGATCTGGATACGAGTATGTTGTTCGCGTCGCATAACATACAAATATTTTTGAGTCGAATACAACAGAAAGGCCGGTCAAAAGTCGGAGTAAACAAGCAAGAACCTTTGTCAGTAAAAAATAAAAGAAATTAAAAAAGAAAACTGAACGTGACTGCGAATTATGCTGCTTTTGCGGTTTCTCCCATCAAGTCACAAAAAATCGACGGATATCAAGAGAATTCGTTATGCAAGTCCCCACCCCACCCCACTATACTCGTATGTTAGCACGATACTCGAAGCTCTGCGGAGAGTCAGGTTCGGGTCCTCTCTCTAAAGCAGCTTTGCTGGATGAATTTATTCGCGGATTCTATCGCTTGTACTAGTACGAGTATGTTACGCGGCCTTATCCGCTGTCTCTCCGTTTGAATTTATTCTTTTCACTTGTGAAGGGCACGTGGTATGCGCGTTATGTTATGTTTATTATGTTACAGTAAGTAAGTTGAGTTTGTCCCTTCCGTATTTAAAGCAGAAATCTTGGTTTGTAAAAGTTTTATTATATGTTATGTTTTATGGTATATCGTATATCATGTAGGTAACCCGTAAATTATGTGGAACTCAAAATGATAGGAAAACTTGAATTTATGCTGATTTGCATGTTAAATATTTGAACCAATAAGTAGGTGAGTTATTTTTTTTATTAGTAAGATTCTGATTCAATTTCTTTTTACAAATATTTTTCATGTGAAACTAAACTAGGTATGTTATGTGGAGGTTTTCGAAAAGCTATTTACGGCACAATATAAAGCGCTAGAACAACACTATTTTAAATGAAAAGAGGTTTTTCTAAACCTCGTTTAATTTTAAATAATTTTGTTCTATTTATTGAGAAATTATACAAACTATTGTATTAAAAATGGAAGTTCAGAATCCAGTTTCCTTGAAATGCTCCGCTCCGCATTATGATATTGTAATTAAAAGAAAGATAACGGTTGCACTTAGAGACCTTCCTAGAAAGCAATAAGCGAGACAAACTACAATACTATATGTTATGTTATATTATGTGCTCAGGTAGTTTACAATCTTACGAACGTTTTCAGACCAGAATAATGTATTGGCTCAAAAGCCACAGCAACATTTTCACTATCTTCCCTTTTCAAACACGATATCATTATGTTATTTATGGTTAAGGCATTAACACTGGAGGTTTTAAAGACATCGTAATTAGTTTAGTCAAACACTGTTTATTCCACTTTATATAACGGTATAACCCTACCTACCGGTTTCAAGTTTTACACCTCATCATTAGGTGTAAATGTAGACATGCTTATAAATGTAGCAAAGTTCTTTTTATAAAAAAAATATACGAAATAACAAAAAAAATAATCAAGTCACATGAAGGCAGCTTATTTCAAGTCACATAAAGGCAGCTTATTTCAAGTCACATGAAGGCAGCTTATTTCAATCTCCGGAAACTCCTATTTAATGGTATAGGCAAAAATGGAATACTTAGCAACAGTGCTGTGTGCTGTGTGTATGAGCTTTTATGTGATGGCTGCGATCATTTCTATATAGTATAGGACGGACATGACGATCTTCTGAGAAGAGACTCCGTGAACATGGATCCGATCCGATCCGCCTTTATGTGCTGGCTGCGATCATTTCTATATAGGACGGACATGACGATCTTCTGAGAAGAGATTCCGTGAACATGGATCCGATCCGATCCGATCCGATCCGCCTTTACGAATCCTCTTATTTATTCTGAAATTACTAATTAGTATCCGTGTGAATCATTGATGGAAAATGTGTGATTTTACGATCATATTCTTGCAAACAATTCTTGCAAATCATTAATGGAAATAAATTGGATCGATTAGATGCCCTAGAAATATTCAAGTATGTGCATTGGGATGAACGTCTGGTAAATATGTATATTCCAAAGATCTCACCGCTGTTTGCTGAAGTTGTCTCCTGCCTCCCTCCACCCACAATCCCCAATCCAAATTAACACCGTACGAAGTGTGTATATCGGTACCAGTTCGAACTAAATTCAATTTGGTTTGTGCTCCCCTGATAATGAGGTGAAAACCTTGGAACCGGTAGAATTATACCGTTATATAAAGTGGAATGAACAGTGCTGGACAAAACAAATTTCGCACTATAATTTTTACGAGTGTATACTTATGAATTCTAAATGAATTTCCAAGATGCATTAATGCTAATATACAAGTACATTTTTTCTTCCGTTAATTTATGTTGCCTATAGAAGATCGGTATTGCTGTTGCCTATAGAAGATCGGGTATTCCAGTTGCCTATAGAAATAGAAAATCGGTTTTCCAAATAACAATAGTAAATATGTAGCGTAACCATAATAAATTTTTACATGGCAAAAATAAAAATCTAAATACAAACTATTTTTTCTAGCAGAATTCAAATATATAAAATGACCTGCTCGTGAACTACAATCGGAGCTGCCAAACAGATTATACTTTGAGTTAGTCGATTTACATTATAGGTCGATAGTGTATTAAATTGACATCGAGATTCACTCTTATGCATTCAACAAGATACGAGTATTTCAACCCGCATCCTAACAGTTGCGAGATGTTGAAAAAATCGTAGGTCGACAAGTGCTTCTATAAATAGAGTGCAATTTTACGATTGAACTGAACTATAAAATATGCATTTCTCTGATTGAATATTTTCGTTAATACGAGTAGATCAATAAGATATTTGAGTAAAATAAAAGAGCGCTTTGTGGGTAGAATATTCTCGGCATAAAATATTTTCCGTTGATGTTCGATATCAGTACTTTATTATGTTGAATTTATATGAATACCATCGTAATTCCATAAAGTGCTGAATACAGAATGTCTTGCAAAAATGTAATCAAGTGATAACTTTTATCAAGTCAATAGAGAAATTCGTTCCCCGTTCCCCGTTCCCCTCGACTGCCGGAGCGGAGATCGGGAGATCTTTTGTCTGTAAAGCATAAACTAGACTTATTTTAGGGATCTTTTTACTTCCCGCTGTCTTGGGAGTAGTTTTGTTTCGAGTTACGGACGGTCGGTCCCGTTGGCAGACCGTAAAACCGAAAAGTTTTTCTACCGTACAAAAATACAGAATAAAACAAAATAAAAATATATTAAAATGTTTGCATACTTACTTTCTGTACATAAACTCAATTTGATCAGAGTTTCTCAAGTTTTTTTATGTTTCGATCAACTAACTGTAATTGTTCCGATATCGGTCACAACTAACTGTAACTGTTCCGATACCGGTCACAAGTAAATGGAACTGCTCCGATACCGGTCAAAACTAACTGTAACTGTTCCGATACCGGTCACAACTGATTGTAACTGTTCCGATGCCGAAAAGTGACTTTCTGACTTCATTAGGCCATAAAGTTGAAACATTTGGTAGTTTGACAATGTTCTACTTTATTGAACACTTACTTCATTGTAAAAACAATCTGGCTGGTTTATTGTCAGGTGACAATCTCTTCCAGCCAACCTGATCATAAAATGACGATATTTTACTTTTTTGGCTTTTGAACGGCAAATTAGTGTTTTTAATGTAGAACAAACACGAAAAATTCTTCTGAACCCGAGAAATGCGTAAAACATAAAATATGAAAATCACAAAAAAACAAATTTTCAAAAGTTACTTCCTGAAACCGAAACAAAAAGAAGAAATACTCTATCTTACCTTCCTAATAAAATACTGTACCTTACATTCCTAATAAAATACTCTACCTTACCTTCCTAGTAAAATACTCTACCTTACCTTCCTAATAAAATACTCTACCTTACCTTCCTAATAAAATAATGTACCTTACCTTCCTAATAAAATAATCTACCTAACCTTCCGAATAAAATAAAATAACTGTCACACGGAAAGCATTTCTATTAAAATTTGCTTGATGATAGCTTTAATCGAATGTTACAAAATTCTCCGAGGAGTAAATTAACTATTGGGAAGTACGGTCAAATACTAAACATGTTGATTATTAATTTTTGTGAGGCAATTCTTCCTTACGAGAATGCGCTGCTGTATTTGAATTATGAATCATGCATTACTCGTATTCCTGTGTTTACAAAAAGGTTGCTTGCCAGGTAGTCAATTTAATCTAGGAATTGACATATTTTTCCTAAGCACACAAAAAATACAATAATTTGTTTTTATTTGATAGAAAACTTACAAGAATTAATTAAGAACAATGGTACTCGTATCAAGAACAATAATTCTTTTTTAAATACGAAGGAATCGAACACATTTGCTTATACTCGTGTTTGTATCTTCAGGATATCGTTTTCTA
Source organism: Odontocerum albicorne (assembly GCA_949825065.1). Classification (NCBI taxonomy): domain Eukaryota; kingdom Metazoa; phylum Arthropoda; class Insecta; order Trichoptera; family Odontoceridae; genus Odontocerum; species Odontocerum albicorne. The sequence goes on along the minus strand of CATKWJ010000677.1, from coordinate 20,452 downwards.
ATACCCGTATGTGTAGAACCGAGCTCCCGGTGTTTTCTAATACTCGTATGTGTAGAACCGAACTTCCTGTGTTTTCTAATACTCATATGTGTAGAACCAAGCTCCCGGTGTTTTCTAATACTCGTATGTGTAGAAGCGAACTTCCGTTGTTTTCTAATACTCATATGTGTAGAACCGAGCTCCCGGTGTTTTCTAATACTCGTATGTGTAGAAGCGAACTTCCGTTGTTTTCTAATACTCATATGTGTAGAACCGAGCTCCCGGTGTTTTCTAATACTCGTATGTGTAGAATCGAGCGCCCGGTGTTTTCAATTACTCATATGTGTAGAACCGAGCTCCCGGTGATATACAAGTACAATGTTAGTTTACAGCATAAAAAGACCCATTGAAATTTCTCTCAACAGCGCAATCAATAATCTTTCCATTGACGTATTATTTTGAAAATCCAATCCTTTAAAGTTCCTTAGTATAATCCCCGATATTGTACCCAGTTTGACAAGAGCCTTCAGACAAGCCTTCCAATTCCAAGGTGACCAGCCTCCCAAGGTGACCAGAGACCCAAGGTGACCAGAGACCCATCTAATCTAATCCAATATATATCGAAGTCGTCTGTTTTGGGAGAGTTTTTTGATATAGCAATTTATACCTACTGTATCATGTAAAGGATTACTCGTAACATACTTAAGATGTTTAAATCAAATTAGAAATATTCCACTTTGAAAGAGAAAATTATGTTTTTATTAATCGTAAATGAAAGTGTTCCGAAATAAAATACAAAAGCAGAATATGGATAATACGAGTATAACAACGTTTTAAATAAAAATGTCTTTTTTATCTCCTTTATTATAATTTAAGAGTGCTTGTAAAATTACAATAATGTGAAATTTTGAATTTGCCTTCTTTTTTAACCACATTTAAATTGATTTTTATAATTAAAATTTTCCGACAAGGTTTATTACAATTTATAAATTAGTCGCGCTGTTTTATTTTGGTATTTTAATAACAAATTACAATACATCACTCGAAAAACCGATATATTTCAAGTCAAAGCCACTGCTTCAAAGCCACTGCTTCAAAGGGGTTTGCCTAAAGACAGAAGAAGAGGTTTATGAATTTTAATAAAATTCTAGCTTTAATAATATTAGGAAAGATATTTTCTTTAATTACTCTTTTTGTTTGTTTCAGGTAAAACAACTAAAAACCAATTTGGTCTTTTGTTCTTTAGTTTTTTTAATTGCAATCCATGTTTTATATTATTTTGCGATGCAAATTTTTTGTTATTTTCGCTACGATGTTAGATTGATTTTCCGTACAGAGTTTATAGATAAATATTATAAAAAAAATCATTTAATTAACTCATTTTTTGTTTTTGGCACTTCGTAAGACCCGTTTCTCTTCAAGGTACCATAATAGTATATTGAACGAAACACAAGTTCATTGTAACTATTTAATCAAATGAAATTTCAGAAAATTTGACATTTTCCGCGCCACGCTATTTTACTCGTATGGGCCACGTCTTTCAAACATTTCAAAATATAATCTCCCTCATCTTATTACTTATTACTTGCAACAATATTTGTGACGCTGTGTCATACATCACCTCAAGCATCACCTCAAGAACGCATCCATTTTGATTTTTGTTAAAGACAGCTCATAAGAACCACTAAATAATATCTGAAAATATAATCTCCCTCATCTTAATACTTATTACTTGCAACAATATTTGTGACGCTGTGTCATACATCACCTCAAGCATCACCTCAAGAACGCATCCATTTTGATTTTTGTTAAAGACAGCTCATAAGAACCACTAAATAATATCTGAAAATATAATCTCCCTCATCTTAATACTTATTACTTGCAACAATATTTGTGACGCTGTGTCACCTCAAGAACGCATCCATTTTGATTTTGTTAAAGACAGCTCATAAGAACTACTAAATAATATCTGAAAATATGTCTACCATAAACCACTCTAATGCAACTAGTTAAATATAGTATGTCTACCATAAACCACTCTAATGCAACTAGTTAAATAAAAGCCTACTTTTCATCAGATTATTGGCACTTATGGTATATTGCTACGTCTAATTTTTGGGCAGATATCTAAGTTATTATGACATAATAATTTAAGTTGATGAATACAATGAGACCGATTATGAAAAACGGTCGTTGCCGTCTCGAGCACAAAAGTCAAAACTGGGAGGACGCATGAATCAAATCAGTCATTCTATATATTTATCTGATGTTACGGAGATTCAAAAATGAATATAAGCTTCCCAAATGCAACCCAGACTTGAATGAGTCTTCTCTCAATTTCTCTAAATATTGGTTCTCCTTTCCAGTCGTACAGTTTGCCCAGAATATACGTAAGACTAAACACCGATTGTGCCCCCTATGATAGGTCATGTTAAGCCAGTGTTATATCACAGGTTTTCGTAAGGCGATGCTTTACTTGTTTCTATAAGCATTTCCACTATTCCACTGTCGTCACTAGGGAGAAGTACGACACAATCTGCAAAACTCAAATGACTTAAGTATTCACCATTGACATTGATGGTCTTATTACTACAGTCCAGTTTATTGAAGATTCTTCCAAAACGAAAGTGTCAAGTTTTAGTGAAATCGTAGTCTCTTATCTGACGCATCTACATATATTAACTTTATAAAACGTTTGATGAAGTTGAAGGGAAAAAGTTACTTCACAATATATCATATGATATGTATGTTTTTGAAAAGTTGCGCGTCCCTGTGGAGTAATTTAACAATTAATAAGCTATTCTAATAATAATGTCCACATTCTATGTTACACTATTAAACGCCTTTTCAATTTCAATTGATTTAACACTTTATTATTTAACAATTTAACAAGCTTATTTGCAGGTAGCAATTTCTTCCGAGCATTAAGAATTTTATACACACAGTAGTGATGATACGCGAATTTTACTCCTATTTGCCACATTCCACCAGTTAGGCTCTTTCTGATATACATAGTCGTACTTTCGCAGGCTAGAAATAAATCACTGAAAAATATTTTTAAAACTCTGTCTTGTGTCCAACTGAGGAATCTCCACAGTATCCAAAAACACAAATGCCAAGATCAGTGATGTGCTGTATTCACAATGTTTTGAGTGTTAGTTTAGAATGACATACTCATGTATTAAAAAAAATTAAAATGTTATCGTAAAGTGACCCCTTATTCCAACGTTCTAAACAAATAATATCCATTCTCGCCCTTAAGTTGCACCCCGTGGATTATCCACGGGATTAGATTATTTATTTTATAGCCATTCTCGGGGCGATTTTCTTGTTATTCCTAAATTGGTTTCCTCAGAGATCGAAAGAGCGGCAGGGCTAAGTGCTCTCGTGTGTCTAATATCATTAGCGCTCGTCAGGGGTTCTCAATCTTGTTCGAGTATCAAGTTTGCGACCAGCCGGATAATGCTTATTCATAACTAACATATAAATTGAGGTAATGGGCACCCGTACTTACACAATTGAGGTAATGTGCACCCGTACAGAACTCATTCTCTCGCTATGCTTAAACCATTTTATTTGTTTTGTTAATTCTACTTAAACCATTCGACTTTAAGAACAGTTATCCCTAATCTGACCATTACTTTATACCTGATACCTAATACTCTCCCCTCGCCCGATATACATCTAGCCTGGTCATTACTTTATACCTGATACCCTCCCCTCACCAGATACACATCTTACCTGGCCATTACTTTATACCTGATAGCTGATACTCTCCCCTCGCCAGATACACATCTAACCTGACCATAACTTTATACCTGATACCTAATACCCTCCCCTCGCCAGATGCACATCTAGCCTGGCCATTACTTTATACCTGATACTTACTACCCTCCCCTCGCCAGATGCACATCTAGCCTGGCCATTACTCTATACCTGATACCCTCTCCTCGACACGCTTAAATCAGTCATCTTTCATGTCAAAGCTTCATTTCCAAACATAATGTGGGCACTCATTAATAACCTCGGTATACCTATTTTTTTTTTGGATTTAACAATTAGTTAAGTATCCAATTAAGTACTGAATACACCACTGCTCTTGTCGTGTCTCCGCTGCAAAAAAAAACTTTCAATACCTCTCCATACCTTACCATACTCGTATATCCAAATGATCTTCGCAACCATCTTCGACTTATGTATATCTTATTGCACGAAGGGAATCTGTAGTGTACAAATTATTGTTTTTATAAATTAAATTGTCTGTATATTTTTCAAGCACGGAGCTGCGAGATCAATTCCCGTTGAAAACTAACATTTTTTTCAAAAAGATTTCAGTCTCAAAAACACTAAAGGTTTATTTAAAAAAAAACTAATTTGTTAAAGGAGATTGCCACATGCTTGCACTACTGTCTGGTGAGCTACACATTGCTCACCAGACAGTAGTGCATGCAATAAAAGGAGATTGCCACATGCCTGCACTACTGTCTGGTGAGCTACACATTGCTCACCAGACAGTAGTGCATGCAATAAAAGGAGATTGCCACATGCTTGCACTACTGTCTGGTGAGCTACACATTGCTCACCAGACAGTAGTGCATGCAATAAAAGGAGATTGCCACATGCTTGCACTACTGTCTGGTGAGCTACACATTGCTCACCAGACAGTAGTGCATGTAATCCAGTACAAAATATATATCTCAAAAATATGCTTCGCATGTATCATACATATATCCTGAACAAGCCCTGCTCCTTGAAGGTTATATTAGTGTCATTGTATTTGAGGAATAAGGAATTATTTTCATTCGATATAACGTAGTCATAATTTTATTTTGATGAAAGTAACAAAAACAATCCGGTAGAGATTATACAAATACTACAAGCTAAAGGGTCTCTAAGCGCTCCGTTATTTTCTGAAGTCAGTGCTGTGTTTATCTCATTATAATTACCAAAACCTTGAAAGACTAGCGGTGTCATCCATTAGAACACGGAAGGGGGCTACAAGAACTAAAATATGTTTATCTTCCAAGCTACATCCTATTGTAAGCGCTGATATATGTGTATTAGCGCGTAGTACACGTACAAGGCGCCCCGTCCCCAGCCCATTGTCGTCCTTCACGCTTGTTGCTAAAAATAATATTTCGGAAACTGCGACACCTACATTATTTTTAATTTGTTCTAAATAAATTAAGTTCTTGCCCGAAAAATATACAGCCCATGGTAGCATCCTTCATGTTCAAACCCATGGTAAATACTATTTATTTATTTACACTTTATTACAAATACGATCGGGTGGGATTATTGCCAGGCGGCAGCCTCTTTCAACCAACCAGACAAACGAAAATGAAGCAGATTACATGGTCACAAAAAACATTCAAATGATTATTCATCCCTAGCTATTATATTATAATATAACAATATACATTCAGTTTTTTCAAAATAGTATTTTCAATTTTCGAAAATCAGTTTTTTCTAATGGCATCTCTCGGAAAAATACAAAAGTGCTTTCCTGATAACATATTATTATAGATTTCATACAAATGAAGGTATAGTAAAGTTTAGATAACAGATTGAGAACCCCCTGTTACTATTAGACATGCCAGAATCGTGGAAGTTAATACGAAATCATAGAGTTTATTGCTTCCACTTACTTGTTTACCATTTCACCGAGTTAGCTAAGAGCAGTAAACTGTTAACTTAACATATCTACCACCTAGCTACCACCTAGCTACCACCTACCCACCACCTACCCACCACCTAGCTACCACCTAGCTACCCACCACGTTCTCGCTATTATATTTGGATAGAAAGAAACTTACGGAACATTCGCAACACTTCATCTCACTTCACTTCACTTCACTTCACATATTTTATTTATTTATTTATTTTTTACACATGACAAGAAATATACACAATTTGAGAAAAAACAACAGGTAATTTGATTTGGACATATAATTTTAATGGATCTGGGTTTGTTGCCTTTCATTTGTCGTATCCCCAGTAAACTAGGCTTTTGCCTGTATCTCACTGAGGATATTTAGCATGAAAAAATAAATCGATACTTCTTTCCGATGATGATGAAGAAGATATGATGAAGACTTTCAGAGTATCGGATTTGTTTAAGTGCTTCGTCGTATTATTCATCTTAAATATTCGTTTAGTTATTATTACATTTCTTTTTTATTCATTTATTAAAAAAATAATGTAAGAAACTTTGATTGGTTTGTATTTTCCAAAAATTAAACTATGTAACCTCACCTTTGGATTAAAAATGTTTTTTTTGATAAATTGAACAAAATCTCATCATTTTCACCCTGACAAACTTTTGTCTTGTATATCTTACAATAATTTACGCCATCGTAAATTAAGGAAGCTTTCAGTATTCATGGACAAAGCTTTTAAGAGCAGCATCATTCACGCACAAATACCTTAATAAACGAATTTTCTAATATTAATATCTTCCATATCTCGGTGGATAAATGGATCGAGCTTTTAAATATACTTTTTTACTGAACCATTTCACAGAGAAACATAGAACATGCAATATTTATATACTTCGTTGTATACTGCATACACTTCGTTGTATACTGTATACACTTCGTTGTATATTGTATATACTTTGTTTTATACAGTAAAACCTGGCGGGCTTATTATTATGTGGTAATTTGATCCAACCAACTAGAAAAGTTTTTAAATAAACCAGAAATAAAAATCAGACTGAAAACCATCTTAAAAAACCTGAGTACTAACGATAATCGAACCCGTAACTCCCAGGTCGCAAGACTTAAATCTTACTGTGAATCCTAAGGCTAGGGGTATCAAAATGCGTCAAGAAGAAAAGCATTATGGCACCAAAACTATTTGAATATGGTAGACTATTTCCAAATACTATGTAAATACTAATGTTTTACGAACCAGAAAACATTTTTTTGAAAAAAAATAATCTTGAATTGTAACTTTCACTTTCAAAGTTTTTAACGATTTGCTTTACATCAAATGGAAATTTATGACAAGTGGCCAAAAGGGTTTTTGTTGTATCAATGGAACTATTTTCGTACATTCTCGTAGATTATGTGCGGCAGTTTTGTGTGACCGTCGGTGTTTTATTCAAAAGATTTCTTTGTTCGCACTATCAGCTACCGAACGAAATTGGGAAAGTTTTTCAAAGAAGATTTGGGACTGAAACAAAAAACTGTCTACATCGGTTTCTTTATTCATAAACGATTAACCAGTTTTGTGATATGACCTAGAACTATGTTATACACTTACACTTAGAATAAGACAGAAGAGAGACAAATATTTGAAGACATTTTTATAGTTTCTCTAAGAAGAGTGGTAGTGAGTATATCAATATATTTAACTCTAAACTATTAGTGGTGTTGTTGACGAGATGCTTAAATACCACTTTCAGATTCGATTACCGAAGACAATTACATTTTTTTTTAAAACTCCCAGCCTGGTCGAGAGTTGTTCTGGTAACGGTACTCACGCGTGACAAGTCCGTGTGCGAGTGTTGTTGCTCCTTCGCGTGTAGTAGATAGTGCTGCCAACACGAGCAATGATGAATCTGGAGTTTAGTGTTTCTAAGAACGATGACTTGATAACTGTGACCAGCCCCGCACTTCAATATATCCGAATGACCAATTCATAAGATACTATATATGTTGAAGGGGACTAACATACTGTAGCTAAGAGTAAGGGGACTAACATACTGTAGCTAAGAGTAAGGGGACTAACATACTATAGCTAAGAGTAAGAAAAGAATCCCCTAAATGAAGGAGAGGAGGAACTTCCCTAACATTACGCTCACATTATTTTATTTTGTAGTTTGTTTAGTCCACTTTGTATAACGGTACAACCCTACCGGTGTCAAGATGTTCCCCTCATCACAAGAGGAGCACAGACAAGTCTTGTTTATGCCCCCCTGATGTTTAGTCCACTTTGTATAACGGTACAACCCTACCGGTGTCAAGATGTTCCCCTCATCACAAGAGGAGCACAGACAAGTCTTGTTTATGCCCCCCTGATGTTTAGTCCACTTTGTATAACGGTACAACCCTACCGGTGTCAAGATGTTCCCCTCATCACAAGAGGAGCACAGACAAGTCTTGTTTATGCCCCCCTGATGTTTAGTCCACTTTGTATAACGGTACAACCCTACCGGTGTCAAGATGTTCCCCTCATCACAAGAGGAGCACAGACAAGTCTTGTTTATGCCCCCCTGATGTTTAGTCCACTTTGTATAACGGTACAACCCTACCGGTGTCAAGATGTTCCCCTCATCACAAGAGGAGCACGGACAAGTCTTGTTAATGCCCCCCCCCCTGATGATGAAGGGAAAATTATACCGTTATACAAAAAATATATGAAAATGATATATTTGACCGATATACAAAGTGGAATGAAGAGTTTTAGACTTAAAGAATGCCAATGTCTCCCCTACCTACCTACAATATGTTAATACCTTAACTTTAGACTTAACGAATGACAATATTTCCTCTACTTACTTACAATGTGTTAATATCTTCACTTTAGACTTAACGAATGACAATGTCTCCTCTACCTTCTTACTATGTGCTAATGCCTTCACTTTAGACTTAACGAATGACAATGTCTCCTCTACCTTCTTACTATGTGCTAATGCCTTCACTTTAGACTTAACGAATGACAATGTCTCCTCTACCTTCTTACAATGTGCTAATGCCTTCACTTTAGACTTAACGAATGACAATGTCTCCTCTACCTTCTTACAATGTGCTAATGCCTTCACTTTAGACTTAACGAATGACAATGTCTCCTCTACCTTCTTACAATGTGCTAATGCCTTCACTTTAGACTTAACGAATGACAATGTCTCCTCTACCTACATGCAGTGTGCTAATTCCTTCACTTTAAATAAAACAACTTACTTGTTTTCATATTATTATTTAATAATACTTTTAATCTATCGATAATAATTGATAGATTAAAAGAACTTGTTGGATTTCAATTTTCGAACACGCCTGATTAATTAAACTTGTCGGAAACAAACTACGGGTTCGATTTTCGATTCAAACTATGTTACAGTTCTAAGAAACGTAAACCAGAAAGATCATATCGAAGCCATAGGAAGTCTTCCTTTGTTATAGTGGAAAATTGGGAACGTCAAAATTTACGAAAAAATCTTATGTTGATACATTTTTATTGATAGTTTCATACAATGGATGCACATTAAAAGTGACATTAGTCACTAAACGCCCATATAAAATGGGAGTTAAATTTATTTATTTTATATCCGTTGTATTTATTTGTTCAACACCTAAGTATGAAATTTATCTCGTGAATAACAACAAAGGTACAATATATTTATGCAGCGCTGTGTAAAGAGGGCATTGTCCTGAAGAGCGCCCTAGCTCGAAACTCGATACCACTACTATTGGCAGATTAAAATATTACAAAATAAATACTCGTACATACTCGTATACGTTGAGTGTAAAGCTAGGAAGATAGAAGTTACTGTCATTAGATGAGATACTTGCCCGCATATACTATACATACGAGTATGTTCACAAAAACATATTTGGTAAAAAAACCGCAAAAAAATATCAAGGAAGACGAATTACAAAGAAACCTTTGTAGATCTTGCAAAAGGTTTCGAATTCTTTATTGTCGTTAGGTATTTAATCCAAAATTGGCTCTGAATATATGACGTTCGCGGTCTAGTTTGCAAGACCCCTGTCTTCCAACACTGGAATATATGACGTTCGCAGTCTAGTTTGCAAGACCCCTGTCTTCCAGCACTGGAATATATGACGTTCGCGGTCTAGTTTGCAATACCCCTGTCTTCCAACCAGTAGCGGCTGGCTCATTAGTGCTCTCGTGCACCGAACTACTAAATTTATATAACAATAATCACATAAAGAAGTATCGAGAAAATGTATATTATTATAACAATATTTATGAAAAATAAATATATTTACGATATTTCGTATGTCGACATGGCTCACTACAATATGCAACTCTATTTGTTAGAGCACATTTTTTGTATACATGTGTTTTGCATCCAGGCGCATTCTGCGAGCATGTGTGCGTAATATTACACAAAGAACTCGTCCGTGCGCATTTGATTCCGTCCCAAAAACACAATATTTTGCTTTGAAATTAGGAGAGAACAGTAAAGATGAGACAGCTATATTTGAATAGGAATTTCAAGTCATTCTGGTGCACGCACGTATCAACTTCGGTAAATATCCGAGTGATCTCGGAAACACCCGAATGACGCGATATGGTAGTAGGCTGGGATAATAATACAATACATCAATTTAAAGTTTTTTTTTAAATATGGGTCCCGCATAGAAGGGATGATTTGTTCCTAGCGTTTAAACTGGGGCGTCTTTTTAGTACATATATCTTTGCGAGTATATGTCTCCAAATTAACAAACGTTTTTGCTTAATTAGATACCGACTTTCTTCCTTATTTGTTTTGTTTAGTAACTTGTAAGAAATTCCGTTTTCGATTTCAATGATATTTTTGCAGTTTCGGCTAGTGGTTAAACGCTTATCTTTCTATCTACTCGTATATAATATTACGAGCCATTTACAAGATAAACATAACTATTTGGATTATTTATTGTGTTTGTTTGCGTAAATTTTTCCAAAAAATTCTGCCACAATGTATCATCTTATTCAAACAATTGCAATTTAAGAATTAAGATCCCGTCATAATTCGTAACAATATCATATCAGTGAGTTTGAAAAATGTGTTCAAAATGTGCGTAATTTCACGGACAATTTTCTTGAACCACCGACTAAACGAATAAAATCCTCGAAGTCAAGTTATTTGTAAAGAAGTCTGCGATACAATTTTGTGTGAAATGAAACAACGTTTTGCATTCACCAATCACCTAACTGCAGCAAAATTATTCTATTGCGAAAAATTTACCGAGCATAGGTCAAAATTTCCCGAACATGATTTTTTTTGACGGTAAAATATAAGATTTTTTAAATAAAGTTCAATTAAAAGGTGAACTCAGTGCAATTTATGCTCGCGATGATTTTGCCAATGCTGATGGCGCTTTGTCTATTTTATAATACTGGTTTACTAGAAGATTTTTCTCAGACTGTAAAGTTACTTAAACTCGTATGCACTATTCCAATGACTTCTGTTGAGAGTGAAAGGTGTTACTCTACGTTAAAAAGGATAAAATCATTTTTGAGAAATCCGATAAGCCAGGACAGACTGAATGCTTTACTACGAGTAGTATCAATATTAAGCATCGAAAAAGAGCTAATTCAATCTATACCTGATTTCAACAAAAGGGTCAATGAGGTTTTCACTAAACAAAAAGAGCCGATAATAGAACTTCTTTATAAATAGGTATGTGATATTTTTTTTTCTTTATATTATTTAGTACATGGATACCTACTCTGGTGAACCCCCAATTATTTTGTCCACTGGCCGCCACTGCTTCCAACACTGGAATATATGACGTTCGCGGTCTAGTTTGCAAGACCCCTGTCTTCCAACACTGGAATATATGACGTTCGCGGTCTAGTTTGCAAGACCCCTGTCTTCCAACACTGGAATATATAACGTTCGCGGTCTAGTGTTGCAAGATCCCTGTCTTCCAACACTGGAATTACTAGTTCGATTACCGTCGGAATCCAGATTTTTTTTAAAGTTCCAATATGGTTTTTACTAAAAGTTTATTTTAACACGTTTCTCGTTAACTAGAAGATATTATCATTAACAATAAATCTGTAATACTATATTTTACTGTATACAATGAAAGCCTCATGCGATTATTATTACAAACATGCTCGTAAAATCGATATTATTTTATCCATAGATTCATAATGAATGGGTCGGGTCTATCCATATAACATATTATCCCGCAGCCGCGCGCGCCCTTTGAAGCCCTCACAAGAGGTAATTGTCTCTGTAATCAGCGAGGCGCAAATACCAGCCCTCATTTGGCGGTATTGTCCGCAATGTGCGCGTGTATCTGTGTATGGTACGAGTATGCAGGACCAGGACCCTCCGGAGCGGGTCCATTGTCTGTCTCCATTAGATATAGTGGCTTTGATAAGAGTAGTGTCAGGCTGTTCCGTCGATATGTATCTGTATCGGGTTCTCCAGAATTGGAAATTAATGTAGCAGCCAAAATCGAAATGAGTCCATTTTATCAGAGAATATTGGGTTCTCAATGAAAGAGATTGTATGTACAATATAATATTTTTCATTTAGAATATTCCTTTGCGTCAAAGCTATTTGAGTTTGGTTGAGTTATTCTTAAGTTAAAATTTAGACACTGAACCGCTTTAGAAGCACGTTGACTACGCTGCAAGTAAGTTTCCTTCTCCCGGGCCTTAAGTCCATCATCGTTACTATTCTTTTTATACTCGAGTGTCACTACTTGACGTCAGACTCAAAAACCAAAGAAGATTTAGATCTTCCGATGTAGATCGCGCTGGATGAGATACTTCACATATCATGTTGTTCCCCGTAACAGCGTGGCTAGTGAGAAGTGAGATCTAACTTAATTGAATTGTCCTTAAATGTTAACCACTTACACATTTGTTGAGCTGATCGGGAATTATGTTATATTAACATATACTCCGTTTTATGTGAGTTTTTTTATTGATATTAAGAAAAAAACTGAATATTTTGCCAAAAACTAACACAATGGGTGCGATCAAGAGAAGCTGTCGAACATGATAATGTGGTTATTGAGGATTTGCAACAAGGTGAATGCTGAGGAAATGTTTTAGTATTTCAGAAAGAGGTATGAAACATTTTTTACTAAGAAATAAGACAGATTTTCACAGATCTTATCTAGTGAAATGATCGTCTCTATCTTGCCTAGTGAAGTGATCGTCTATAGCCACAGATCTTGTCTAGTGAAGTGATCGTCTATATCCACAGATTTTGCCTAGTGAAGTGATTGTCTATATCCACAGATCTTGCCTAGTGAAGTGATCGTCTATATCCACAAAATGGTGGTTTGAGTATTTGTTATGAATTTGTGCACTTTAGTTCGTTTTTCTGTATAAAGGATTTTTAATTAAAAATATTGTTTTGTGGATAATAGAAAAATGTCTCATCTAGACCTAGAACCACCTCCGTGGTCTTGTTGGTAAGACGTCTGGCTTCTGACTCTGAAGTGACGGGCTAGATTCTGACTCTGGAGTAACGAGTTGGATTCTGACTGGAGTAACGGGCTGGATTCCCTTTGGAAACATATTTATTCAAAAAAATCTAGTCTGGTGTTCACTTAAGGCCTCATTACCGTCTTTCTGGTTGATTGGAAAATATTACTATAATATGAGTAGCCCACTTAGTTGTACTGTTTATATGAAAATTGTATTGTATTGTAAAACGAAGAAAGTATTATATAATGAAATACAACTTCGTGAGCCTGGATGAAAATCTGGAAAATTTAAAACTAAATTGAAGCGGCCAACAGTTGAGACTATTATTTGAATATGCACAAAAAAATAAATAAAGGTGCAAAATAAAATAAATCAGAAGATTCATTGAATATTATTTCACAATACTTATGCCCGTTCACCGGTTTTACCAAATATGCATCGTCAGAATGACTTGATATAACGTAAGTTATGTGGAATAAGTTTATATAAATATCACGAGGCTTCGGAAAAAAATGAGTAGAGGACCTTTCAATATAAATAAGTTATCATGAAGAATAAGAGTAGGGGTTCCGAACTTGTGTTCCGGCGATACATTTGAGGTTCCACAATAAATAAGTTATCATGAAGAATAAGAGTAGGGGTTCCGAACTTGTGTTCCGGCGATACATTTGAGGTTCCACAATAAATAAGTTATCATGAAGAATAAGAGTAGGGGTTCCGAACTTGTGTTCCGTCGATACATTTGAGGTTCCACCATAAATAAGTTGTCATGAAGAATAAGAGTAGGGGTTCCGAACTTGTGTTCCGTCGATACATTTGAGGTTCCACCATAAATAAGTTGTCATGAAGAATAAGAGTAGGGGCTCCGAGCTTGTGTTCCGTCGATACATTTGAGGTTCCACAGTAAATAAGTTATCATGAAGAATAAGAGTAGGGGTTCCGAACTTGTGTTCCGTCGATACATTTGAGGTTCCACCATAAATAAGTTATCATGAAGAATAAGAGTAGGGGCTCCGAGTTTATGTTCCGTCGATACATTTGAGGTTCCCGTTACTGAGAAAACTAACCTTCCCGTAACTGAGAAAACTGCCGGAAACGCCGTTTATTTCGAAGGAAAAAGAAATATATATATGTTGGATGCCACACCTAATATCAGAATTCAGCTGTCTTCAATTAAAACCAATTATAAAAGAAAACGATTTTATCGTTCACATCAATAACTGGTTTTAATTAATAATATGATCTTTACCGTTATTATTTTTGTGTTTTTTTTTTCAATAAATTATTATTGATTTTTTATGTTCATATAAAATCAGTGAACATTTTCAGGTGAACAGGGTTCCGCGATTAAAAGATGTTGGGAAGGAGGAGGGCGCCAAATGTTGGGAAGGAGGAGGGCGCCAAATGGAATAAAAAGGTAAATTCATGGTTCAGTAAGCTGGATGGAAAACTATCCAATGGTGTGTTCTTATTTTCCATTTATTTACTGTGACTTGAGCAAGAGCAAGGCCAAAGGCACATCAGATCAAATATTTACTATTCAAATTCTACTGGAAATACTTTCAACGTGTGTGTGCAGTCGCTTCAGAGATTTAGGTAAAGGTACCCACTCATTTCGGGAAAAATAACAAAACCTTTAAATTTCCACTTCGAAAGGCAGAATAAAATCCACAATATTGTAATAACTTAAATTTAAAACTGCTGGAGTGTTTGCGTTAACGCTGTGAAAATTCATGTTTTTCTAATAAGAATATACTTCAAAATTTAAACACTTTATTTACATTTTATTTATAGTTAGACTATTAACATTGATAAAGTTTAAAACATTTAAATTTGTTTACTTTAACGCAATTTATTCTATTTTACCTATATAACGGTTTAATCCTACCGGATTCAAGGCTTTCACTTCATCATCAGGGGAGCATAAACAAGGCTCCAGTTTTGTTTGTGCTTCCTAATGATGAGGGGAAAACCTTGAATTAGTTATATAAAGTGGAATAAACAGTGTATCTAAACAAATTTCGGGCTGTTGTTTAATCCATTTCAAGTTAATTAAACAGAGTTTAAGTTTTTTAAATTATACGAGTATTTGAATAACTTACAGTCTAATTAATGTAAATAGATTGCAGTCAAAATATAAAATTCTATTTCAAGGTTTCGGCATTAACTGTGATGATATCCATATTAGAGCATTTTATGACAAATTACTTTTATTATTCCACTAATTACATTAATACTCCCGACACGTGTTTCTCACGACACGTGTTGCTGCGCCTCGTTATCGAGGATCACCTTGCCATTTTAATGTAAATCTTGGACTGTTCCTCTACATTGACAATGTGATTTTCTGTGTAAGAACAGCCCAATCCTAGACGCACACTTCCTCCTGCAAACATCACAGATATGTGGATTCTACTAAGCCTTCTGACCATGCTAATGTATGTTCACAGCAAGCTATGTTAAATGTTTCTCATACTATGTTAGTTGTTGAGACCCCATCAGCTTGAGATTAGGTAGCATATGTTAGCTCTCCACTTGACACGAGAGCCTCCTGAGAGCCACCGCCACCTGGTCCCAGTTTTCAGGCACCCCGCACAGAGTCAATGACTCGAGTGGACTGTACTCGTATTTATAGCGCTATCTCAGCCCATCTACTCTTCACTTGCACAATACTTTCTTAACAGTCTGCCAAAGAGTCGCTCATGCGTATAACATGTCCAGTTCCCCTTTATTTCGTTTCTACACCCAAATTCTCTACATGTTTACCATTTGAGCATTACCTGCAATGATCGAGACATTTGTTTTACACGTGTTTCTACTTCTTTTTTAAATTTTCATACTCATTCCGTCTGAAGAGAGCCTCGAATATAAAAAACGCATCACTAGGATTTACGTGTTTAGAATAATTATCCGACGTTGGTCATTCTTGAGAAATCACTCTTGAGACAATATAGACGAGTATATTCGTATGTCTTTCGCACAACGGAACAACTTATTAACAATTCAGATAGTTCAGAAGCTGTTCTCCAATATTTTGATAAGACTCAATGAAATTTAAGACAAACCGAGATTTATTTTCCTCGCTTATTAAACTATTTTGATACCTTCTGTAATTTTTTAAGCCATTTTGTCTAAGATTCATTGATATGATAGTTTTTAATTGGATTGTTTATAGACGAGCTTGTTTTTTTCCGAAAAGTTTATAGACCTGTCCATTCCTACATGGGACAAAAGCGGCAATCCACTCTTATTATAAAAATAAGAACAACTACCGAAACATTTGAACATATGTTATATGTAGATAAGCAAAACAGAGTATTTTTATTCCTCCATCATATTATTTAATATCGTTTTAGAGAAAATTGTGTCATCTACGAGTATATTTTGAAAATGTCCTTTGGTGTAACGCTGGATGAGAAAGACTATATAACATACTTTAGATAATGACCACCGTCTTAAACTGGCAAGTTGGGCTATACGCAGGTCGGGCTACTCGTAGAAGGATTGCTGGAAACAAAGTGTCTATACAGGTACGAGTATGTTTCCAAATGTTTTATCATCGATCATTTTTGAACCCATCGACGCAATATTCAAAATCGTTAATGCTATGTTTGGACTCATGGATGCAATGTTTGCATTTGTTGAAATAATATTCGGAATAATTGCTGCAATGTTTGCATTTATTTAAATATGTTCATACTCATTCGATGTTCAAAAATTGGAAGAGCGACACAATCGATGGAAATGTAGGCTGAAATAGTAAAAAAACATACCCTGAGCCGTGGCTTCCATGAAAAAGTTACTTTAAGTTCAAACATATATAGTCCTTTCTTTCTAGGCCTTGAGGCTTGTCACACCTTTTTCCTATTTATCAGAAACAATAATAAGATGTACACAATTGTTTACATAAATCAAGTTCACCAACAATCCATCTTACCAAGGTGGGACACGCCTGCTCAGCTCAGCCGGCTTCTTAAAGAGGCAAGTACTCTTTAGATCTCAGGGGTTCGTTGGTTTCCTTTAACTCTGAGTAACTCTTTCTCAATTCTCAGCGGGACAAGGTGACACAATTAAACAAGATATAATTTTAAAACAAAACATTTTATTATATTAATGGATGAAAGAAAAAAAATAAAAAAAACTTGAACGTATGTCAAGAAAAAAACTTTAAATGGGTCGAAGACTGTGTTGTGAAATTGAGCAAGGGGGATTACAATAACAATTAGAATTTAAGCTGAGCCAGGGTTTACGTCCTGACGAAATCCAGCACCAAAAATAAAGGAATACTATTCACCAAATTGTAGATGTCGTCCTGAAACGTCTGTGATACAGCAGAGAAGTCAGCGAAAATGAGTCTGGCAGTCTTCCGTGCGACCAGCGTTTTGGAGGAACGTCCTTACAGCGTCGAGTCTCAAGCAAAAAGGGAGGCTGCCCGCGAATTTCTCCTCTTTTATAGCAAGATCGCGAGAAAAGGAGAGAAATATTTCCTTCTCACTTAAAAATACTAGTGCGCCTAGTTACAGCCGTGGAACTAAAACACTCTATTTAAAAAGACAATGACATCGGTATTCTTTACAATTCGGCACGAAGGGTTTGGAGTCTAGACGGTATTTATTATCCCATCCTGGACCGTATGGATTTTTATGATACCTTGCTTTTATCTTTTCAACACAAGGACTTTGGTCCATTAGCGACTTCACAGAAGGACCGCAGCTCTGGGCGGTCTTATTACCCTAGCCGTTACTGCTTGTATTATAATATTCCATTTTTACAATCGAAAACAACTACAAAGTGATCCATCGATTTGCCCACGCGGTTTATAGAACATGACATATCGATGACTTAAAGTATCGAGCACGTGTACTATGTAATTTATCAAATATAGTCCTCACAGGCTGTTTCTTATCAAGCTGACATTTTCTAGAATGTGAATTCCCAGATATTTCCCCATCTCATGCGGTTTTTTTGAAGACAATTTCGTTTATTGTTTTGAAGTAGTTTAACCTGTTTCTTTAATCTTCCCCAGATCTGTTTTTTCCTTGTCTATGTTTCCTTTAGATCTTTCAAAAGTGTTTTATTGTTCTGATTGTTGAAAACTTTACCAGTTCCCGAACTAAGTGAATACTCAGAATTTTAGAATGATTTGAGTCGAGTGGATCAGCGTTTGGACGGGAAACTGAAGGAAGACTTTAAGAAGGAAATTCTAATATGTTGTCGAAGTGAACGGTGCTACACAGTTGAAGAGAGGGGCTCGGCTCGGTGTTAATACATTCACAATCATTATTTGTTTACTGAAAATATTTCCGACACTTCAACGTACTTACCAAACCAAAGCAATAATTAATCGACATACATTATCAACAACTTACAAAAATCTTCACAATTTAGAAGACATTTCGCACATAAAACCACCAATATATAGTAAAATAACACTAAAAAAATATTTTCAAGTACAATCAATCAAATTCATATTTACCATCACGTCGTCTTCCTGTATGGATAGGCAAAGATGATAGATAGCACTAGACTTTCTTGTCGTGACGCACTTCTTTTGCCTCTTTTACATCCATACACCTCATACAGCTCCTACAATATCTATGTATTTTTACATTCTTTTTTTTAAAACACCATATACTTGATCCTATACTTTCCTTGGCCTTCCTTAACCACGCTTTTTCACATTGGCACTGTATATTTGTTTTTTTAATCTTTCCTCATTTATTTGTTTCATGTGCCTCAACCATCCTGAGAGTTTGACTTACTCAACATAGCGTTAAATTCACATTTATCCTAAATCATTTCATTCTGTATTCTATCATAAATTGTCCCCCCATGTATTGTTCTAATTGCACGAATTTCTATTACATTTGTTCAGATCTTTTCAGTCTTATTTTTTTGTCTAGGTTGTTCCTTATATAATTACATATCTGGTTAATTGGAAGAGGTTGCCGCCTGGCAGTAATCTCGCCATATTGTATTTGCGATGAAGTGTTAAATAAATAAAATAAAAATTATATCAACCAAATACATTCAAATAAAATACAAAATTACATCAATTACAATTTAAATGTACTAACCAGTGTCCCAGTTACTCGTAAGATCTAAGTTTGAGGAAATCCTGGAAAAGGCCCTTCCCATTACACCCTGATTCCGGATAAAAGAAGATACTTCAACTATAGAAGAATACAATAAGTTGAAGGGTTTCGAGAGGGCTTTCTGTGTTGAACTGAACTGAATTGGTTAGTGGAACGGTCTTCCTGCGAAGTTTTGCACTGGACGATACTTTGAAAGCTTTCCGTGGAAAGCGCAAAAAAGTCCTTTACACGAGACTTCACTGTCACTAAATAGTACCAAAAGGAAACCACCTTCATCATCGACAAGGGATAGAATAACTTCAGTGAACATATTAAAAATAATTTTCGAAATAAAAATTCACTTTCGTAGAAAATTGTTAAGCTGTAATACAAGTAATTTAAACTCCAAATTTGTTGAATATTGTAAATAGTTTATTTAACCTGAGTTATGCAAATCCATACGCCTGTCGCCTCAGGAGACGCAGCTTCTTTCAAATGCTTTTAAAGTAACGAGGAAAATCCCGACCTTTTAAAATATAAGTTTTCATAAAATATTTTAATAATAAATAACGGAAAATTCCTACTTGTCTTGTGTTTTTTTTTGTAAGATGTTGCTTTAAAACAAGATATTTTAGTATCCCTCGAGGGAGACGAATAAAACAATGTGGACGTTTATTTTGTTAGAAAGAAGGATTTATTAAATATATCACCTGAGATATTAAAGTTTATAACTGATTTTTATTCAAATTAATGCTTTGTTGCTTTTTAAATGTAAACGATATTTTATGTTCAATGAAAAGTGTTTTAAATTTTGAACATTTTCCCATTGCAGTTTCGATGCCGAATTTTTTTTTAATTAATATAAATTGCATTTCTTATTACTCAAATATAGCTGATTTATGTTTTGAAAAATGATAGCCAATTTTTAAATAAATCAATATTACATTTTATTTATTTCTTATAGGCAAATCTCCTGGCTCCGAAATATACGTGACTGGACTGGTATAAGGAGCGTCGGGGATCTTTTTCGGGCTACCGGGGGAAAAGATGTCTACCCTCAGGTGATATTCAACGTTAAGGGGGACCTAACATGACACTGGGAAGAAGAATAATTAATTTATTAAGTGTAAAATTAACCGAAACAAAAGCTTGTGCTAAATGCTATATATAGAATTCTGTAAAACGTAATTTTAAAATTTCGTTTTTGAAATAATTATAACTTATATAATATGGAACAAGTCTGCACGTTCATCACGTTCAGCACGGTCAGC
>CATKWJ010000676.1:0-27787 GCA_949825065.1 Odontocerum albicorne | reverse complement strand
CACCCGAAAAACTGCCATTGACGACCAAGTTTACGTATATATGTAGAAAATCACGACAGAAATAAAATTTGTTCTACGTATTTTCATGTTTTTCGTCCCAAACCCCTATTTTTGCGAAGATATAATATTTTGCGTCAATATTTTGAAGTTTTCATGAATTTTATTATTTTAATCTATCAAAAAACCAATTTTTCGTACCGCAATGCTTGAATTATAATTAATCAAGACAAAAAAAATTTTTGAAACGCATTGTCGGAAATTGTGATATAAACCGTAATAAACTGCAAAAAAGCTGTATGATAATTTCTTCGTAATATGCTGAAACTTCATACTTTTCACCCGAAAAACTGCCATTGACGACCAAGTTTACGTATTTACGTAGAAAATCACGACAGAAATAAAATTTGTTCTACGTATTTTCATGTTTTTCGTCCCAAACCCCTATTTTTGCGAAGATATAATATTTTGCGTCAATATTTTGAAGTTTTCATGAATTTTATTACTTTAATCTATCAAAAAACCAATTTTTCGTACAGCAATGCTTGAATTATAATTAATCAAGACAAAAAGGGTTTTTGAAACGCATTGTCGAAAATTGTGATATAAACCGTAATAAACTGCAAAAAAGCAGTATGATAATTTCTTCGTAATATGCTGAAACTTCATACTTTTCACCCGAAAAACTGCCATTGACGACCAAGTTTACGTATATATGTAGAAAATCACGACAGAAATAAAATTTGTTCTACGTATTTTCATGTTTTTCGTCCCAAACCCCTATTTTTGCGAAGATATAATATTTTGCGTCAATATTTTGAAGTTTTCATGAATTTTATTACTTTAATCTATCAAAAAACCAATTTTTCGTACAGCAATGCTTGAATTATAATTAATCAAGACAAAAAGGGTTTTTGAAACGCATTGTCGAAAATTGTGATATAAACCGTAATAAACTGCAAAAAAGCAGTATGATAATTTCTTCGTAATATGCTGAAACTTCATACTTTTCACCCGAAAAACTGCCATTGACGACCAAGTTTACGTATATATGTAGAAAATCACGACAGAAAGAATATTTGTTCTACGTATTTTCATGTTTTTCGTCCCAAACCCCTATTTTTGCGAAGATATAATATTTTGCGTCAATATTTTGAAGTTTTCATGAATTTTATTACTTTAATCTATCAAAAAACCAATTTTTCGTACAGCAATGCTTGAATTATAATTAATCAAGACAAAAAGGGTTTTTGAAACGCATTGTCGGAAATTGTGATATAAACCGTAATAAACTGCAAAAAAGCTGTATGATAATTTCTTCGTAATATGCTGAAACTTCATACTTTTCACCCGAAAAACTGCCATTGACGACCAAGTTTACGTATATATGTAGAAAATCACGACAGAAATAAAATTTGTTCTACGTATTTTCATGTTTTTCGTCCCAAACCCCTATTTTTGCGAAGATATAATATTTTGCGTCAATATTTTGAAGTTTTCATGAATTTTATTACTTTAATCTATCAAAAAACCAATTTTTCGTACAGCAATGCTACAATTATAATAAATCAAGACAAAAAGTGTTTTAGAAACGCATTGTCGGATATTGTGATATAAACCGTCATAACCTGCAAAAAAGCAGTATGAAAATTTCTTCGTAATATGCTGAAACTTCATACTTTTCACCCGAAAAACTGTCATTGACGACCAAGTTTACGTATATATATGTAGAAAATCACGACTAAATTATTATTTGTTTTACGTGTTTTCGTGTGTTTCGTCCCAAACCCCTATTTTTTCGAAATTATAATATTTTGCGTCAATATTTTGAAGTTTTCATGAATTTTATTACTTTAATCTATCAAAAAACCAATTTTTCGTACAGCAATGCTTGAATTATAATTAATCAAGACAAAAAAAATTTTTGAAACGCATTGTCGGAAATTGTGATATAAACCGTAATAAACTGCAAAAAAGCTGTATGATAATTTCTTCGTAATATGCTGAAACTTCATACTTTTCACCCGAAAAACTGCCATTGACGACCAAGTTTACGTATTTACGTAGAAAATCACGACAGAAATAAAATTTGTTCTACGTATTTTCATGTTTTTCGTTCCAAACCCCAATTTTTTGATATTTTAATATTTTGCGTCAATATTTTGAAGTTTTCATGAATTTAATTTCTTTTATCTATCAAAAAACCAATTTTTCGTACAGCAATGCACGAATTATAATTAATAAGGACAAAAAAGTTTTAAGAAACGCATTGTCGGAAATTGTGATATAAACCGTAATAACCTGCAAAAAAGCTGTATGATAATTTCTTCGTAATATGCTGAAACTTCATACTTTTCACCCGAAAAACTGCCATTGACGACCAAGTTTACGTATATATGTAGAAAATCACGACAGAAATAAAATTTGTTCTACGTATTTTCATGTTTTTCGTTCCAAACCCCAATTTTTTGATATTTTAATATTTTGCGTCAATATTTTGAAGTTTTCATGAATTTAATTTCTTTTATCTATCAAAAAACCAATTTTTCGTACAGCAATGCTTGAATTATAATTAATCAACACAAAAAAAATTTTTGAAACGCATTGTCGGAAATTGTGATATAAACCGTAATAAACTGCAAAAAAGCTGTATGATAATTTCTTCGTAATATGCTGAAACTTCATACTTTTCACCCGAAAAACTGCCATTGACGACCAAGTTTACGTATTTACGTAGAAAATCACGACAGAAATAAAATTTGTTCTACGTATTTTCATGTTTTTCGTTCCAAACCCCAACTTTTTGATATTTTAATATTTTGCGTCAATATTTTGAAGTTTTCATGAATTTAATTTCTTTTATCTATCAAAAAACCAATTTTTCGTACAGCAATGCACGAATTATAATTAATAAGGACAAAAAAGTTTTAAGAAACGCATTGTCGGAAATTGTGATATAAACCGTAATAACCTGCAAAAAAGCTGTATGATAATTTCTTCGTAATATGCTGAAACTTCATACTTTTCACCCGAAAAACTGCCATTGACGACCAAGTCAACGTATATATGTAGAAAATCACGACCAAATTTTTATTTGTTCTACGTATTTTCAAGTGTTTCGTCCCAAACCCCTATTTTTGCGAAATTATAATATTTTGCTTCAATATTTTGCAGTTTTCATGAATTTTATACTTTAATCGATCAAAACACCAATTTTTCGTACAGCAATCCAAGAATTATAATAAATGATAACAAAAAGTGCTTTTGAAACGCATTGTCTGAAATTGTTATGTAAACCGTTATGACCTGCAAAAAAGCAGTATGAAAATTTCTTCGTAATGCTGAAACTTCATACTTTTAACCCGAAAAACTGCCATTGACGACCAAGTTTACGTAAAAATGTTGAAAATCACGACCAAATTATTATTTGTTCTACGTTTTTTCACGTGTTTCGTCCCAAACCCCTATTTTTGCGAAATTATAATATTTTACTTCAATACTGCAGTTTTCATGAATTTTATACTTTAATCTATCAAATTACCAATTTTTCGTACAGCAATCCAAGAATTATAATAAATGAAGACAAAAAGTGCTTTTGAAACGCATTGTCGGAAATTGTGATGTAAACCGTCATAACCTGCAAAAAAGCTATTTGAAAATTTCTTTGTAATATACTGAAACTTCATGCTTTTCACTCGAAAAACTGCCATTGACGACCAAGTTTACGTATATATGTAGAAAATCACGACAGAAATAAAATTTGTTCTACGTATTTTCATGTTTTTCGTCCCAAACCCCTATTTTTGCGAAGATATTATATTTTGCGTCAATATTTTGAAGTTTTCATGAATTTTATTACTTTAATCTATCAAAAAACCTATTTTTCGTACAGCAATGCTTGAATTATAATTAATCAAGACAAAAAGGGTTTTTGAAACGCATTGTCGGAAATTGTGATATAAACCGTAATAAACTGCAAAAAAGCAGTATGAAAATTTCTTTGTAATATGCTGAAACTTTGTACTTTTAACCCGAAAAACGTCCATTGACGACCAAGTTAACGTATATATGTAGAAAATCACGACAGAAAGAATATTTGTTCTAAGTATTTTCATGTTTTTCGTCCCAAACCCCTATTTTTGCGAAGATATAATATTTTGCGTCAATATTTTGAAGTTTTCATGAATTTTATTACTTTAATCTATCAAAAAACCAATTTTTCGTACAGCAATGCTTGAATTATAATTAATCAAGACAAAAAGGGTTTTTGAAACGCATTGTCGGAAATTGTGATATAAACCGTAATAAACTGCAAAAAAGCTGTATGATAATTTCTTCGTAATATGCTGAAACTTCATACTTTTCACCCGAAAAACTGCCATTGACGACCAAGTTTACGTATATATGTAGAAAATCACGACAGAAATAAAATTTGTTCTACGTATTTTCATGTTTTTCGTCCCAAACCCCTATTTTTGCGAAGATATAATATTTTGCGCAATATTTTGAAGTTTTCATGAATTTTATTACTTTAATCTATCAAAAAACCAATTTTTCGTACAGCAATGCTTGAATTATAATTAATCAAGACAAAAAGAATTTTTGAAACGCATTGTCGGAAATTGTGATATAAACCGTAATAAACTGCAAAAAAGCTGTATGATAATTTCTTCGTAATATGCTGAAACTTCATACTTTTCACCCGAAAAACTGCCATTGACGACCAAGTTAACGTATATATGTAGAAAATCACGACAGAAATAAAATTTGTTCTACGTATTTTCATGTTTTTCGTTCCAAACCCCTATTTTTGCGAAATTTTAATATTTTGCGTCAATATTTTGAAGTTTTCATGAATTTTATTTCTTTTATCTATCAAAAAACCAATTTTTCGTACAGCAATGCTAGAATTATAATTAATAAGGACAAAAAAGGTTTAAGAAACGCATTGTCGGAAATTGTGATATAAACCGTAATAACCTGCAAAAAAGCTGTATGATAATTTCTTCGTAATATGCTGAAACTTCATACTTTTCACCCGAAAAACTGCCATTGACGACCAAGTTAACGTATATATGTAGAAAATCACGACCAAATTTTTATTTGTTCCACGTATTTTCAAGTGTTTCGTCCCAAACCCCTATTTTTGCGAAATTATAATATTTTGCTTCAATATTTTGCAGTTTTCATGAATTTTATACTTTAATCTATCAAAACACCAATTTTTCGTACAGCAATCCAAGAATTATAATAAATGATGACAAAAAGTGCTTTTGAAACGCATTGTCGGAAATTGTGATGTAAACCGTTATGAGCTGCAAAAAAGCAGTATGAAAATTTCTTCGTAATGCTGAAACTTCATACTTTTAACCCGAAAAACTGCCATTGACGACCAAGTTAACGTATAAATGTTGAAAATCACGACCAAATTATTATTTGTTCTACGTTTTTTCACGTGTTTCGTCCCAAACCCCTATTTTTGCGAAATTATAATATTTTACTTCAATACTTTGCAGTTTTCATGAATTTTATACTTTAATCTATCAAATTACCAATTTTTCGTACAGCAATCCAAGAATTATAATAAATAAGACAAAAAGTGCTTTTGAAACGCATTGTCGGAAATTGTGATGTAAACCGTCATAACCTGCAAAAAAGCTATTTGAAAATTTCTTTGTAATATACTGAAACTTCATGCTTTTCACTCGAAAAACTGCCATTGACGACCAAGTTTACGTATATATGTAGAAAATCACGACAGAAATAAAATTTGTTCTACGTATTTTCATGTTTTTCGTCCCAAACCCCTATTTTTGCGAAGATATAATATTTTGCGTCAATATTTTGAAGTTTTCATGAATTTTATTACTTTAATCTATCAAAAAACCAATTTTTCGTACAGCAATGCTTGAATTATAATTAATCAAAACAAAAAGGGTTTTTGAAACGCATTGTCGGAAATTGTGATATAAACCGTAATAAACTGCAAAAAAGCAGTATGAAAATTTCTTTGTAATATGCTGAAACTTTGTACTTTTAACCCGAAAAACTGCCATTGACGACCAAGTTTACGTATTTACGTAGAAAATCACGACAGAAAATATATTTGATCTACGTATTTTCATGTTTTTCGTCCCAAACCCCTATTTTTGCGAAATTATAATATTTTGCGTCAATATTTTGAAGTTCTCATGAATTTTATTATTTTAATCTATCAAAAAACCAATTTTTCGTACAGTAGTGCTAGAATTATATTAAATCAAGAAAAAAAGGGGTTTAGAAACGCATTTTGGGAAATTGTGATATAAAGCGTAATAACCTGCAAAAAAGCTGTATGAAAATTTCTTCGTAATAAGCTGAAACTTCATACTTTTCACCCAAAAAACTGCCATTGACGACCAAGTTTACGAATATACGAGTATGTAGAAAACCACGACAGAAATAATATTTGTTTTACATGTTTTCATGTTTTTTGTCCCAAACCTCTTTTCTTTTAGGAGTGCTACGGATGAAATTATATTTGTGCAATTTGGGACTAGGAGTGCAACGGATGATATTATATTTGTGCAATTTAGGACTAGGGGCGCTACGGATGATATTATATGGTGCAATTTGGGACTAGGAGTGCTACGGATGTTATTATATTTGTGAAATTCGGGACTAGGAGCGCTACGGATGATATTATTATATATTGTGCAATTTGGGACTAGGGGTGCTACGGATGATATTATATTGTGCAATTGGTTACAAGGAGTGTTCGTATGTAATTATATTTGTGGAATTTGGGACTAGGAGTGCTACGGATGATATTTTATTTGTGCAATTGAGTGTCTAGACCATTTTTTTTTTCTTTTTTTTCTGTCGAGTTTTGTCCGGACAACTTGTTCGCACAATGTTTAAGCTTGGTATTTTTGACAGCTGAATGTGTTAATATCACATATTGGAAGACCTACAAAGGTTTCTTTGCAATTCGTGTTCTCCTTGTGTGTCCAGACATTATCGAACTTGTTCTTTTTAACGGCTGAAGTATCATATATCGGAAGAACTTCAAAGGTATCTTTGCAATTTGTTTACTTTTCGTATTCAAATGAAATCATTTGAACAAATGTTCAGACAATTTTCAAGCTTGTTAAATGTGTAAACTATCACATAAGATCTACAAAGATTTTTTGTAGTTCATCTTTCCTTGTTTGAAGTTTTTTGTTTGCTTTTTTTTTTAACCCTTTCTGTGCTGTAACGTGTAACTAGCACACATTGCTTCTAAAAACTTTAATATCTCTGTAAATATAATAAATACTGGTTTCAGATTTTTGGTATTCTTCCGTTATACATTTACGCATTTAAGGAAAGAAAGAGTATTAATAATAATTCGCACTTATCGGCTACATCACAGATATTTTGTGTAAATCGGGAATTAATTCACCAATACAATCAAACGTGTGCCAGTGTGTGACGTAGGTATATTCATTCTTAAAAGACTGCTATGGGCGAGGAAGCGACGCTATTCACGTCTCACTCTCACTCTACTTCGGTATATGGGAACGCAAGAAATAGACCCTCAGTTCGCTTAGTAGCCTTCATTCGAGGTGTTCGTTTTGCCCGTATTGTGATCGTCGTTCGATGTTTTTTTTTAATTTTTTCAGCAATAAAATTTAAATTATTATCCCTTTTGACTTCAAATTTCATTAATTTAAGCGACTGGCTATTAATATTCTTATATTTCTGATTTTAAATCGCTCATTTTTACATGTGTATTGATGTGCATTGAATACACATCACCTTGTAGGGAATACTGTCGTCCCTAAATATTGTCAACATGCACGGTCAACGACCGACGAAACGAACTTTGGATATGTCCAAAGTTTGCATACCAGAACACTTATATTGTTTACACGCAAATAATATTTACGTTGCATTCCACGGTAGAAAGAGAACGCATCGCGTTGTCTCACCGTTTCGCCGATAAATATTCTACCCACTACATTGTTCGCAACGTCTGCAAACGCCTCTGCACGCGCAGGAGTGAGATAAAGTATATATTGCGGGCGCATTCACGCACATCTATAAATACCTACTTATCGACAAATAAAGATTATTATTCACTTGACCATTCATTGCTGTTTACTGTTCGTTGATTGTTCGCTCTCACTTTCCGCATTCCTGAATCGACGTGTTTTATTTTAAATACAAAACAATCATAATCATCACGACGTATCAATAAAGCCATTCCGCTAAAACCTGAACGGGCGAATTTTTTTAGCACAGGAAGGGAAAGGTTAACCTTGCAGATGCAAGATATAACATAATTTAATGGCATCAGCACATACCTTCCTATTGCTATCGTCAATCTATAAACATTTATTTGTAATATTTTTAATGTGACAATCGAGAGCGCATAGAGTTTGTTCTCTAAACGGCGTTATATAAATTGTCCATTTTTTATTATCATTATGATTGAAAAAAATTACTCCGTCGAAGGGTTGAGATAAGATTTATTATTTTACTCCAAACTTAAATATTCTGACAAATGGAACTCATTTACAACTTGAATAGTGTGAGCAAAAACGCCAAAGGAGTCTAAAATGCACCTTATTGCAGTAGCAGAACGAGATATGAGAAAAGTTGCACACGATATGGGAGGAGGACGGAGCCGAGATGAAATAAATGGCATCCATTTATCTTACTTCAGCATCCTTTGTTTCATTGTACCTGTTGATGTCTCAAATACTTATTCTGTTTTTAAACTTTTAAGTTTAGACTGCTAGAATTTACTCAGATTTAAAAAAGTATTATGATAGACGAATAAAAGCACTGTGAGACGGTTTAGGCATGTGGAACGAATAAATGAAGAAAAAATACCATAACAAATATAAAATGCAAGGCATGAGAGATGAATAATAAAAAAAGTATGGTTGGATCAAGTGGATGTTATCATTGTAAGACGAATAGGACGGACCACTCTGAGACGGTTTGGACATGAAAAGGGTCTTTAGGAGCTAAGAGAAGAGATGATGAGGATGATTTATTGATAAATAATAAAACACGTTAGATCGCAATGCGGAAAGAGAGTCCAATTTTATTAGTAACGTAGGTATTTATTTCTTTTTAGAATGTGCGCGGGAATGCGGTCGCGATATGCCTACGTCTCGTTTCTGCGAATGCAAAAACGATTAATTGTTGTATGTAGGTATCATTCAAATACGGAACTGGCGAGACAAGCGTGGTGCGTTCTCTCTCTAGTATGGAATGCGGTCCGCTCGGCTATGGGTTGAATGGCCGGCGTGTGAACTTCGGACTTGTTTATTTAGATTTGTCGAGGAATGCGAAGGTCATTTCATCGGTCATTGACCGTATGTATGAATGCCCACAGTGTTCCGAGTGGGCGACCGCCACAGGTCTTTCAAACTGAGCGGTTTTTTTAAATATTTTTTTTTATTCTTGAATAAAACATACAATTTGCTTTGATTTCAAAAAACTTTTTATTGGTCATTGAAGTATAATATTTAAGCACAAAAACAATATCAGCCAAATGTCTACCTCTTGCAGCTTCACAGATGTCGATTCTTTTGTCAAAATTTTCTATGACATTTGGGCACAATCGCGGTTCTAACTCACCAATAACGCGAATAATTTTGTCCTCGAGCTCAGGAATTGATCGGGATTATTTTTATAGACCTGGCTTTGAAAAAAATGTGTTTGATAAGGAGACGGCAGAAAAGTATTCACTGGAAGACGGCAGAACAGTATCAACTGAAAGACGGCAGAACGGTATCCACTGGAAGACGGCAGAACAATATCCACTGGAAAACGGCAGAACAGTATTCACTGAAAGACGGCAGAACAGCATCCACTGGAAGATGGCAGAACAGTATCCACTGGAATATGGCAGAACAGTATCTACTGGAAAACGGTAGAAAAGTATCCACTAGAAGACGAACGACGAAGAAACTTCAGACCTTGTAACATTTTTCTGCTTTTTTTTTTTAATGAAATACCATCAATAATTTTGACAGGCTATATAATAAGCAAATTTTACTTACTGTCGACTAAAGTTCGGAAATTCTAGGATGAGTCCTGTGACAGCTCACAAATTTGCCCCAATACAACCTTATGTAATGTATTTACCTAAATAACTTGCTATTTATTAGAATTGAGGCTTATATTAAAGTTGATAAAATAATTAAAATTACAGAACATCGTTACAAGGTTGTATTGGGGCAAATTTGTGAGCTGTCACAGGACTCATCCTAGATTTTGCGAACTATATTAACCTCATTGCAAAAGCAATATGAATAAACAAATTTCGTATACCCATTCATCTCATTTACACACGCTTTATTATTAGCCTATGTCGTAACAACTCCCGGCGGAATTTGACAACTGTGATTGATCATATAAGTTTGCGTTAACAGTAACAGCTTTTTCAAGTAATCATCCGTTTTCAATGTTCAATGGATGGCATTCAAATTTATAGTATTAGTGGAGAATAAAAATAAATCAGTGGAGAGAATAAGGATAAATTGTAAATTGTTTTATCAAACACTGTATATTCCCCTTTTTGTAACGTTATAACCCTACTGGCTTTCACCTCATCCTCAGGGGAGCACAAACAAGATGAGGTGGAAGCCTTAAAACCGGTAGGGTTATACCGTTACAAACAGTGAAATAAACAGTGTTTGATAAAATAAATTACAATGTCTTTAAACATTCACAATGTTAATGGCTTAACTATAAACAATATATAAGGAAAAATTAATGGATAATAAGGATAAATTAATGGAGAATGAGGTTAAATTAGTGGATAATAAGTATGAATTAGAGGATATTAAGTATAAAATAGTGGAGAACTATGATAAATTAGCGGAGAATAAGGATAAATTACTGGAGAATAAGGATAAATTAGTGGAGAATAAGGTTAAATTAGTGGATAATAAGTATGAATTAGAGGATATTAAGTATAAAATAGTGGAGAATTATGATAAATTAGCGGAGAATAAGGATAAATTACTGGAGAATAAGGATAAATTAGTGGAGAATAAGGTTAAATTAGTGGATAATAAGTATGAATTAGAGGATATTAAGTATAAAATAGTGGAGAATTATGATAAATTAGCGGAGAATAAGGATAAATTACTGGAGAATAAGGATAAATTACTGGAGAATAAGGATAAATTAGTGGAGAATAAGGATACAATAATGGAGAATAATGATAAATTAGTGGAGAATGAGGATAATTTAATGGAGAATAATGATAACTCGGTGGAGAATAAGGATAAATTTGTGGAGAATAAAGATAAACTAGTGGACAATAAGGGGAATAAGGATAAATAAATTGTATGAGTGATGTAAAGAGAAAGATCTAAAAATGAATGTCGCAAAATCCAACGTTAAAGTAATGGAAAAGTGAAAGGGAAGTGAATACGGTATTTGGGTGAGTAATGAAAGATTAGAACGAATCGAAGAATTCTGCTACTCAGAAAGTATTTTCTTAGATGATGGAAGAGTATGAGGGATATTGAACGATGTGTAACGATAGGAAACAAAGTCAATCCCCATTGACTTTGTTTCTTATCGTTACACTAAACTACTACTAAACATAAAATCAAACCGGATGGTATGAAAATCTGCCAAGATGATAGTCCACAACTGTATTTTCATATAAACTTTGATACATGGAAGTTAAACATGAACATGGAACAAAACTTAAAAAGCCCAGTAAATGCTGTAGAAATGCGTGTTTTAAGAATAACACATGAGATGACAATGCATAACAGAATACGGAATGAAATGACTATGGTTGAGAAAGAATTTAAGGTTGATGTTTTAAGGAAGGTGATGGAGAGCACTCTCAAATGGTTTATGCACGTAGAACGAATGAGTGACGAAAGAGTATTACAAATATGCAATGCAAATGTGAGTGGAAAGAGTGATATAGAAAGACTAATGAAAATATGGTTGGATGAAGCGTACGATCCTTCGAAAGAAACAAATGTAAAAAAGTCAAACGAATCGTAGAAGCGTCCTTGAGGTAAGTCTACTCTGTTGATGGTGCTATATAACCTGGTTTTTAAATATTTTTATAAGGAATAATAATTATTCAGATAATTATTATCTAAGGAGAGATTTTAAGGAATAATAATTATTCAGATAATTATTATCTTAGGAGAGATTTTAAGGAATAATAATTATTCAGATAATTATTATCTAAGGAGAGATTTTAAGGAATAATAATTATTCAAATAATTATTATCTAAGGAGAGATTTTGAATTCAGAAACTTTTAGATTCAACGTATTTTTTAGTTGAGAGACACGAACTGAAAAAAAAAACAGACGATGTAAAAAAAATACGAGTACATACATACATCCCAGTCCTTGTTGCAACTTATTGCTTCAGTACAGAGAATATATGAGGAAAGTTTCACACGATATGGGAAGATGCAACAAATTGCATCCATTTATCTTCCGTTCTGCTTATATCCTTTATTTCATTGCACCTGTTCGTGCATGTAAAATGGTATCTTACACATTGTGAGTCTCTTGAATGTATTTTTAGAAATTTTTATTTAACCATTGCATAAGTCATTACTAGGGACATGTATTTACAATAATTTGAAAATCGTAGACAACGTTTTATGCCATGATAACACGAGCTTAGTACTTATCATTAGTACTTATCGTTTGTACTAAGCTGCTTAGTGACAAGTGAGAAGAAATCGTTTATGCCATGTTTACACGAGCTTAGTACTTATCGTTTGTACTGAGCTGCTAAGTGACAAGTGAGAAGAAATCGTTTATGCCATGTTTACACGAGCTTAGTACTTATCGTTTGTACTGAGCTGCTAAGTGACAAGTGAGAAGAAATCGTTTATGCCATGTTTACACGAGCTTAGTACTTATCGTTTGTACTGAGCTGCTTAGTAACAAGTGAAAAGAAATCGTTTATGCCATGTTTACACGAGCTTAGTACTTATCGTTTGTACTGGGCTGCTTAGTGAAAAGAAATCGTTTATGCCATGTTTACACGAGCTTAGTACTTATCGTTTGTACTGGGCTGCTTAGTGACAAGTGAAAAGAAATCGTTTATGCCATGTTTACACGAGCTTAGTACTTATCGTTTGTACTGGGCTGCTTAGTAACAAGTGAAAAGAAATCGTTTATGCCATGTTTACACGAGCTTAGTACTTATCGTTTGTACTAGGCTGCTTAGTGACAAGTGATAAGAAATCGTTTACACGTTGGTGTTAGGAAGAGGTATTAGTAGCACGACATCCGTCCGGAATGGACAACCGTCGCCGCTGCCTTGTTTTGAGAAATGTATTCAAATACCAAAAAATGGAACAAACGAGTGCGCTACTTGCTGTTTCAATTTGTTACTTAACACTTGCCACGGCTGTTTAGACGACTCTGCAAGTGACAAGTGTTTAGTTTAATTGTGGTGGGGGTAGCTGCTTGTCGCTTAGTAAATAAGTCGGCCTCCTGTTCACTTGCACTTGCCAGATTTACTAATGATACTAATATGCTTGTTTACACGTGGATACAAGTGCGAGTGAGAAGTACTACTGACACTTGTCAGCTGTACTAAGCTGGTGTAAACATGGCATTAGTCACTAGTCTATTTGACTTGAACATTTTTTGCCTTAATAAATCGGAAGTCCAATTATAAAGTAAGGGTGTTTCGCTGAATTATTCGTATTATTTTCATCTTCCGTTTTGTACTTGTCACTATCATCACTGCCGCGTGTTGTAAATTATCATTGTCGTACGTTGGAAGTGTTGTCGAACACGTATAATAATTATTCTCTTCGCTTGAATGATTAAAGCTTTATAATTAAAAATTACAAGATTAAAGCTAATTTAGCAAACATTGAACAAAGCTTAGTAAAAAAAGACAGGACGAAAACTAAATAATTGAGTCGTCAATATAAAAAACCCGTTCTGGAAGACTTTTTCGGTTTTGAGTAAATTATGGTTGATTACTTCAAATGTAAATGAAATGTGAACGTGGTATACATTCTACTTCATTTTCTTTAGAAACAATCAATAAAATCAGCCTCATCATTTACAGAAACACAATGACAAAAAATTGTTTTTTAAATTTAATTATGTGTAGAGCGGATTTTGAAATTTCCAGTCTTCATGACTGGGTTTGGCATCTTGACGACTACATTATAGATTAATTCAAGCTTAAGTAAAAAAAAAAACAAGTTTAAAACTTTATAATTTTATCTAAATGATCAAAAAGCAAAGATCAGAGCTAAATTATTTGTCATTAATGTCCTGTGGGCTGCAAGAAAAAAAGGTAAAGTTGATCTCGTAGAAAACACCTTTTTATATTCTACAAGGCAAAGTACATGAGACAAACACCTACGAGTATATTTGTCGGATAAGGGTTGCCTCAATCTTGTCGGTTATTTTTTAATCACTATAAATATCTCGATCCACGGCAATAAAGACCCCCATAATACCTCCCCTAGGCTGCTTTTAGCTGAAGATTATCCATTCAGCATTAAGATGAACACCCCTGGTCCCAACCTTTTAAGGAAAACTATGACGTGGCAAAAAGCGATACTAACAATTATAATAATAATAAAACGGCAATTTTTATAGCGCTGTTTATAAAAGAAACTCTCCTCAAGGGCACTCTAACTTAGGATTCAAACGCACTCATTAGTTTTGATAAGGAAAAAGGGTTGGATTTTTAAGTGATTCCTAAAGCTAAATACTTCATCCATATCTCTGACTTTAGAAGGCAGATCATTCTATGTCACAGGACCAGGAATAGCAAAAACTAATTTATTAGATGAAGAAGAAAACGACTCTAAGGTTTTACTTCTTTTCGAAGGATCATCCCTTATATATATTCGAAAGATATAGTGGAGATATCCCATTATAGGATTTGAATACAAAGATAAAAATTCCATAGATTTATTTTAAAAACTCCTTTTATATATACTAGTCGGGTAAAGAGAATATGGTAGTATGAAAATTTTATGAGGGCTGGTTGCTCAAAATCTGGTGGCTCATGTCAGGATTGTCGGCTCCTATTAAAAAAATGTATAAAGCCATATATTGTAAAATATTTTGCTATATAAACTTAGTAAGCAATGTATTGTGTACAGTTTGACAATGCTTTTGTAAAGTGAAATAGATGTCTTATTTTATTTCTCGATGTTAAGTGAATTTTATCACATTTAAGTGTCAAATCATTTTGTAAAAAATATATATAAACTCGCCAGTCTGTATTGTATATATCGAAAGTACATGTAACTAAATAAAATATTACTTAAAGGGCTTAACATACTATATACACTATGCAAAACCGAATTAGATATACGTGTCTGTTGTCATGTCTACTTAAATGGTGCGCTTTACACGCTGAGATTCATCGGATCAAAGTATACCACACATTCCAGAGGCTAGGCCCTTCGTTTGTGGCTAACCCGAAGTTCTACACTGGTTTTTCACCCTCCTACGACAAGAAATGATAAACAACGTAATAAATCGGACCATACATAACACACCCCTTTGTACTGTACATTATGTATAGCTCCTTTAAAATATTATGAATGAAATACATAACTCTTTCTGGTATTATTGTATTGTGGTACAAAGCATTTTATCATATCGCAATGACAGTGGCGTACGCTAAAATAAATATTTATAAATTAAAGATTCTTTTTAAAAAATACTTTACAATCAACCATAAAAGTTTTATTGTAAACATTTCAACCCTTGAACGATAGATACTTATTTTTTATTTCTAACATGGACCTTGCCATGAAAATGTACATGAATATATTTATGATGGATATTCTAATGTCACATCTTGAATGTTTTGACATATGAATTTGAGAACAACTACATTTTCCGGGTTCAAAAAGAATAAATAATTTATAAAATCCTGCGAACAGGTTGTCAAAAATCGTTTGTTAAATGTGTTGATATTTATTTTATTAAATGATAATAAAAAAAAAGTAAAACCTTTACAGAACTTGCAATATATGTGCTAAGCACAAGAAGAGAAGTGAGACCCGGTACATGTGTGAGAAGTGTGATGTACTCGTAGCTGTCCATAAAGAAAAATGCTGGCAGAATTACTAAATGAAACAAAATTATGAAAGTGTTTCAAATAAATGTTCAAAGTTTCATTACAATATGTCTGATATTTACATAGATACAGCAATTTTAGTTTACCTTTCACTAAAATCAGAGTTCATAAAAAAAACTGGACACTTATAAAGGCTGTTTTGATTTTGATCGGATCCACAAGTGTTAATCAACTGTATCCTGCTATTGACTACAATTACATTCAAAATTATAACGGAATTATATAAATGATCCTTATAAAAAGCTGCACACTTATAAAGGTTGTCTTGATTTTGATCGGATCCTCAAGTGTTAATCAACTGTTAATCCTGTCATTTACTACAATTACATTCAAAATTATAACGGAATTATATAAATGATCCTGATAAAAAGCTGGACACTTATAAAGGTTGTCTTGATTTTGATCGAATCCTCAAGTGTTAATCAACTGTATCCTGTCATTTACTACAATTACATTCAAAATTATAACGGAATTATATAAATGATCCTGATAAAAAGCTGGACACTTATAAAGGTTGTCTTGATTTTGATCGAATCCTCAAGTGTTAATCAACTGTTAATCCTGTCATTTACTACAATTACATTCAAAATTATAACGGAATTATATAAATGATCCTGATAAAAAGCTGGACACTTATAAAGGTTGTCTTGATTTTGATCGAATCCTCAAGTGTTAATCAACTGTATCCTGTCATTTACTACAATTACATTCAAAATTATAACGGAATTATATAAATGATCCTTATAAAAAGCTGGACACTTATAAAGGTTGTCTTGATTTTGATCGAATCCTCAAGTGTTAATCAACTGTATCCTGTCATTTACTACAATTACATTCAAAATTATAACGGAATTATATAAATGATCCTTATAAAAAGCTGGACACTTATAAAGGTTGTCTTGATTTTGATCGAATCCTCAAGTGTTAATCAACTGTATCCTGTCATTTACTACAATTACATTCAAAATTATAACGGAATTATATAAATGATCCTTATAAAAAGCTGGACACTTATAAAGGTTGTCTTGATTTTGATCGGATCCTCAAGTGTTAATCAACTGTATCCTGTCATTTACTACAATTACATTCAAAATTATAACGGAATTATATAAATGATCCTTATAAAAAGCTGGACACTTATAAAGGTTGTCTTGATTTTGATCGGATCCTCAAGTGTTAATCAACTGTATCCTGTCATTTACTACAATTACATTCAAAATTATAACGGAATTATATAAATGATCCTTATAAAAAGCTGGACACTTATAAAGGTTGTCTTGATTTTGATCGGATCCTCAAGTGTTAATCAACTGTATCCTGTCATTTACTACAATTACATTCAAAATTATAACGGAATTATATAAATGATCCTGATAAAAAGCTGGACACTTATAAAGGTTGTCTTGATTTTGATCGGATCCTCAAGTGTTAATCAACTGTATCCTGTCATTTACTACAATTACATTCAAAATTATAACGGAATTATATAAATGATCCTTATAAAAAGCTGGACATTTATAAAGGTTGTCTTGATTTTGATCGGATCCTCAAGTGTTAATCAACTGTATCCTGTCATTTACTACAATTACATTCAAAATTATAACGGAATTATATAAATGATCCTGATAAAAAGCTGGACACTTATAAAGGTTGTCTTGATTTTGATCGGATCCTCAAGTGTTAATCAACTGTATCCTGTCATTTACTACAATTACATTCAAAATTATAACGGAATTATATAAATGATCCTTATAAAAAGCTGGACACTTATAAAGGTTGTCTTGATTTTGATCGGATCCTCAAGTGTTAATCAACTGTATCCTGTCATTTACTACAATTACATTCAAAATTATAACGGAATTATATAAATGATCCTTATAAAAAGCTGGACACTTATAAAGGTTGTCTTGATTTTGATCGGATCCTCAAGTGTTAATCAACTGTATCCTGTCATTTACTACAATTACATTCAAAATTATAACGGAATTATATAAATGATCCTTATAAAAAGCTGGACACTTATAAAGGTTGTCTTGATTTTGATCGGATCCTCAAGTGTTAATCAACTGTATCCTGTCATTTACTACAATTACATTCAAAATTATAACGGAATTATATAAATGATCCTTATAAAAAGCTGGACACTTATAAAGGTTGTCTTGATTTTGATCGAATCCTCAAGTGTTAATCAACTGTTAATCCTGTCATTTACTACAATTACATTCAAAATTATAACGGAATTATATAAATGATCCTGATAAAAAGCTGGACACTTATAAAGGTTGTCTTGATTTTGATCGAATCCTCAAGTGTTAATCAACTGTATCCTGTCATTTACTACAATTACATTCAAAATTATAACGGAATTATATAAATGATCCTTATAAAAAGCTGGACACTTATAAAGGTTGTCTTGATTTTGATCGAATCCTCAAGTGTTAATCAACTGTTAATCCTGTCATTTACTACAATTACATTCAAAATTATAACGGAATTATATAAATGATCCTGATAAAAAGCTGGACACTTATAAAGGTTGTCTTGATTTTGATCGAATCCTCAAGTGTTAATCAACTGTTAATCCTGTCATTTACTACAATTACATTCAAAATTATAACGGAATTATATAAATGATCCATATAAAAAGCTGGACACTTATAAAGGTTGTCTTACTTATAAAGTAAGAATATATTATTTTAGTATGTGGTTTTGCTATTACCAAAAAATGCTATGATCTGATTCATAAAAAAATATGGAAAGATCGGGGATTATCCAAAACAAAGCTTGTCCTCACTCGATTCTTTTCAATACTCTTGAATGATGCTAAAACATGGATCAAGAAAGCTCGAGATCCTTTGAGATACCGTCATGGCTTTGGATATTGATAATCCTGTGGACCGTCAGAAGTACGAAAGCCTCGCCTACCACGGTTCTCAATATGCTTCTAGCACATTATACGGTTTATAAGGATTTTGTAATTTGTTTTATCAATGACATTTCCAAACGTAAACCAGATAACCTGATTAAATTTATGAGTACAACCATTCATCATTTGTTTGATTAGATATAACTTATATAACCGTGTCTAAATCAGAATTAAAAACTGGTTTCAACAGGTGAGAGTTCACCATTTTAACGTGTGTTATAACGTCTTTAGCTGTCGATGGCGTTAGACTCTGGAATAAGTTAAAACAACTGTCGTAAGAATAACTCTATCGTTGGCGTGTTTGACACAGTGACATAGAAATCTTAGCTCCAGTGACATAGTATATTTTTCATTATCCTTTCAATAAACCACCCTTTTTTTTAACCATAGATGAAATTGTTATATTACATGCATACATACCATCAGAAATTTCTCTGTCAAGGTACACAAAGTGACAGATTTTCCTATCTCGACACAGATCCTTAGTTTCCTCCATATTCATGTTTATACACCTTCTTATTCAAATCATACGATTTCTCTGACTTTCCACGTTTCATTCTATCAAAATACCATTCCCTTGATCCTACCATAACTTCTTTGGTCTTCCTCTCACACACTCCACTCATATTATGACTTAATATTTTTTAGTAAGTTTTTCTTTTTTCATTCGTTTCAAATTCCCAAACCATATCAGCGTGGTCATCTAAATCTCACTTAAAGGGGTATTCTTCTCTAGAAATTTGAAAAAATCGTTTTTTTTCTTCTATATTCTTAAAGTTTAGAACTTCAAAACTATGTTTTCAAAAGGATTTTTTTTAATTCTCAATATTTACGAAGTTATAGCTATAAATGAGGCAGCAATTACGCCGCACTGGAATGACTCGGACAATAATCTCAAAATTATAAACGCGGTTTTTCTCGAAATTACTTTTTTCGACCTGGTCGACATAAAATCTAAAGTTTTATCCAACTGATTGCCTTCAAATTTGGTATAAAACTTTAATAAATATTTTTATATAGTTCCTACCTTCAAACATTCAAAACCATTTTTTTTAATAATTTTTAAAATTTAAAAAAAGGTAAAAAATTGATTTGTTTTAGACGGCTGCCATTTTACGAATTTTTATTTTTTTCTCTTTGGTACCAATGCCATTATTTCTTATTAAGAAACTGTTTGATTTTTATTTCGAATTTACGAAAGGGTTTCAATCATGTCGACCAGTCTACACCCTTTTTTTACTACAAGATATTACAACTGATAACATCTTGAATTTTCAATTTTTTTTTTACATTCTGAAATCATCAATAAACAAGCCCTTAAAAAATATGCAAAAAAATATTTTTTGTTTTTTTTTATTAAGTCTGAAAAAACCGTCCGAAATTCACGCCTCTAGAGTATAATAAACCCTTAATACATTAGCCTTAAGTTAGTTTTTTTTCTTTCATTCGTTCCACATTCCCAAACCATATCAGCGTGCTCATCTTAATCTCACTAATACATTAACCTTAACTTTACAACCACTCCTAATCACTTCAACACTGCACTCATAGTAATGAATACCAACTTACCAATGCAATGTTGAAAACATTAATTAAATACGGGAACAAAATTTGCTTTTTTTTTACAAGCGTAAAATGAAACGCCACTTTCCAGAATCGCAAAGCAAAGCTGGTTGTTAGAAATATAAATGTATATTTGCAAATACGATTCAACTAACAAAAAAAACTATTTTATAGTTTAAGAGAAATTTATTCGTTTGTTATCCTTTAAATTAACCGAATTTGTGATTTTGGCATACATGTATATAAGGGCATTGTCGGGGGCCATCATTGTCTTCGACCCTATTAGTCGAGTCTTCAGGTTTGGACTGTTGTTCGTAATTTCATATTTCAGCAATACTACACCACTAAAAGAGAAATCAGCACTCACACACATTTAGTGCGTGTTAATTTTGTTGGCAGACGAAGTCTTAACAAACTGGGCCATCAGGAATCGAACTCGAAATATCTAGGGGAAAGTCCAACATCTTATTTATTAATCCAACGAGATTGTCATGTGAAATATGACATAAGTTCACCTCAAATAATTTATGAACAAATATTAAAATGATGAAATGTTTCATCAAAGGTTTCGGATTTAACTTTATGAAATCTACGAGTATATTATTTAATAATTCATTACTTTGTTATTTCATTGATTACATTAATTTAAGCAAATACAACAAAATAATGAACAACAAAAAAAGCAAAAGGTACCACACTTCTTTAAGCCTTTTTCTTCTGCATTTAAATTCTTGAGCTTATAGAAATATTTGTAAAGAATGTTTTTTTATATTGTAATTTGTCGAAATTGATATTTTTCTATGTACGAGTATATAAGATACACACTTTTTATGTGGATGGTTCATAGTGGTATGACTACAGTCTGACATAAGTTAACATAACAATCTTGAACCATCTGAAGAGATTCTCGGGAAAGGAGGTAGAAGCATGTGTTGCGGGGATTAAAGTATTATAATTAGTGAAGTATAAAAGCAATATATT
This sequence comes from Odontocerum albicorne, assembly GCA_949825065.1. Taxonomy (NCBI): domain Eukaryota; kingdom Metazoa; phylum Arthropoda; class Insecta; order Trichoptera; family Odontoceridae; genus Odontocerum; species Odontocerum albicorne. The sequence continues at coordinate 6,211 of CATKWJ010000676.1, read as the reverse complement.
AATCAACATTCTACAGTGAATGTGTTCATTTCATGGTTAAATATTCTACAGTGAATGTATTCTTTCCATGGTTAAACATTCTACAGTGAATGTGTTCATTACATAGTTAAACATTCTACAGTGAATGTGTTCATTTCATGGTTAAACATTCTACAGTGAATATGTTCATTCCATGGTTAAACATTTTACAGTGAATGTGTTCATTCCATGGTTAAACATTCTAACAGTGAATATGTTCATTCCATGGTTAAACATTCTACAGTGAATGTGTTCATTCCATGGTTAAACGTTCTGTATGTGTTCATTCCATGGTGAAAGTTGATGTGTTGAGAAAGACGAAGAAATAAAACAAATGTACAAAGAAATACTACAAAAAACAAATGAATAGTGCAAATGAGGTACATGGTCGTGTGGTAATGCACTGGATTTCCTTGCGGAAGGTCGTCGGTTCGAACCCCGCATTGTGTTACTCCCTTCGAATGACACAAGCATTTTTTCCGCTTGGTATTCGGGAGTATAAGTATAACTATGACTTGGGTCATATCTATTAACTAAAAGAAATGAGGGGAAGGTGTGAGAGGACGACCAAGGAAATTATATTTTGGATAAAGTAAATTAGTATGGATATAGAAGAAGCAAAGAATACTCATATGTGTCGACGTAAGAAATATTGGCACTATGTTCTCTTTATTCTATGTATTCAATTTAAGCTCATAAAAAGCTATACCACATTTTTTTAAATATATTAAAACGGTTGGTATTGTATTGGATTCTTTCTGCTTATATATAGTATGTCCATATTTCCTTTCCCATGTCCAGTTATTGCTTTTCCGCTCTGGAATGGAAAAAAGGACGCACAAGCCCGCCGCAACGTGTCGCGTTGTGCCGCCTTTATAACTATACGAGTATATCACCACACCCTAAGTCCTTTGCCACGAGCTGTCCTTGTTGAGGACAGGAAAACCCGTTGAAAAGCTGTGATAGTAGAATTTTATAGATCATACTATCAATATTATGTGAATATGTGAAAGACGAACGTGTTCTGAATAAAGATTTCCTTATATTTTTTTTTTCATGCGAAAGAGAATTTTTTAATCTAATTTCTATATTTTAAATATTTGTTTGATTTACTAAAAGCCATATCTTGACCGCGTCCAATGAATTTTGCGTTTCTACTTTCTTCGAGGAACTTTTCCATTTGTAGATCGATTGTTAAATTTTTTAAGTTTAGACAGTTGAAGCTTTGAATTATCCAATATTGTCATTTTTTAAAATTGATTTTCTTATATCAACTCATATAATTGCATAATGTCTTTAATTTGGTGGCACAAATCATCCTAATTTGACTGGATTGCCAATAAAAAAAAACTGTACGTTTACTTCATTTTAATAACTTGTTTTAATTTTTAATGATATTAATAATATTTTTTTTATGAAAGAGTTTATTTATTGTAACGCTGAAGTTTTTATTTATTTCATGATAAAATAATATACGTACATACATACCATCACACCGTTTCCATCTCGGGGTGAGCAGACAAGAAATATTATCAGACATGCCAACCATAACACACATATTTCGTCTCTTCTACATTCATGCATATTCTTATACAACCCCAACGTTTTCTCTGATTTTATACCAGCAGCACCTGGCCCCGAGGAGCGCTGGTGCACTGAGCACCAACGCATCTCAAAACGCTGAGCGAATATGAAATATCGCTGTCTCACGGTTTACTGTATGTCTCTGTCTGCCCTATATGAATTAGCGTTTTCGTCCGGTGCGTATTGGAGATCGCTCCGGTAGTATTGGCAAACTTGGCCGGTCAATTTGAAAGGAATATGTTTTTAAATTTTACTTAAATTTTTTTTTAATTTTCACTTAAATAAAAATACTATTTGTCAGTATTCTTATATATATTTAATCTAAACAAATATGATATTTAACATTTTTGGAAGTCATGTTTGCGAATATATAATTTGATTATTGCGAAATATTTCTCAGATTCAGCGCACCAACGCACCTCCAGACCAACCACCGCTCCAAACTTTTCATGATATTCTTTTACATGCCTTCTACTCTAATTTGAACTACATATTTGTTTTGTCAGTATTTCTTTATTAATTTGTTCATCATGTCCAAACCATGTCAGAGTGTTCCTTTTTATCTTGTTTAACACATGAGCATAATGCTCATATTTATCTCTTATCACTTCCATCAATTCATATTCTGTCATACATTATCACTCAATGTATTCTGCACAGTGTATGAGTTTCTTCATCATTTGTTCTACTACTTCCAGACCTTTTCCACGCCAACCTTACACGCACATACGTCCAAGTTACTACTAAAATGCGGCGGCATCTATAAAAATTTTAATGAAAAAAACTTATTTCGAACAAAAGGAATCGATGATAACCTGCGTGGCCTATTTGGCAAGCCTGGAGGCTGTGGGATCGATTCCCGTTGAAACACAGATTTTTTTAAATATTTCTAGTGTAGTTTTTACTTATGGCATCTTTGACATATTTTGGTTAGTAGTAAGATATTGTCACATGTCAATAATCCTACCCGGTTGTTTCGTGTACAACCAAAGTGTATTAAAAAAATAAAATAGTTAGGTTACAAAATTTTCTTAAACGCCAGTTGATTTTTTTTTGGAGGAAATAGCATGATGGTGTGTTAGTATAACAACCCTGTAAAAGTAAAGTTTTAAAAATGTAATAATGAAAGGGGCTTACAATGCCTCTGTATCAGCAGCGGAGATAGGGAGGGTGGTTCGTGATAGGTCGAATATCCATATTCCATTTGGGAGCATTTAATTTTGCGGTATTCGACCGCAAACTCAAATGATTTATTGTGGAGTTAGCAACTATAGACTCATGTGACCAATTGAAGGTTCGCGGCCCATAATACTTTTTGCATTTGAATTTCTGCTTCATTTCAAGAGGTATGACTCTTCAAGCATAATTTTAAATCGGTTTTGCTGGTAATGAGAAAGAAATGCTGTATTGTATTACACTTTCGTTGTACAATGTACAACTTGGAAGGCTTATTTTATTCATTAATTATTTTTTAAGGGTCGCTGCCTTTCAATAGTCTTACAGCGATTCAACAAAAAAAGTAACACAGTTCAAATGAAAACAGTAATGAAACAAAATTCATAAAGAAACATGCACAAATACACCTCAAACACATAAAAAATGGAATTAATATTTATGGTGAAAAAAAAATTGTAAGATGAGTAAAAAATATTGTAAGATGATTAAAAAAATATTGTAAGATGAGTAAAAAAGTATCGTAAGATGAATAAAAAAAATTGTAAGATGAATAAAAAAAATATTGTAAGATGAGTAAAACAATTTTGAAAGATGAATAAAAAAAATATTGTTAGATGAGTAAAAATATATTGATAGATGAATAAAAAAAATATCGTAAGATGAGTTAAAAAATATTGAAGGTTGAATAAAAAAAAATGTAAGATGAGTAAAAAAATATTGAAAGATGAATAAAAAAAATATTTTAAGGTGAGTTAAAATAAATTGAAAGATGAATAAAAATATATTGAAAGATGAATAAAAAAAGAGTGAAAGATGGATACAAAAAATATTGTAAGATGAATAAAAAAAAATATTGTAAGATGAATAAAAAAAAAATTGTTAGATGAGTAAAAATATATTGATAGATGAATAAAAAAATATCGTAAGATGAGTTAAAAAATATTGAAAGATGAATAAAAAAAAATATTGTAAGATGAGTAAAACAATTTTGAAAGATGAATAAAATAAATATTGTTAGATGAGTAAAAATATATTGATAGATGAATAAAAAAAATATCGTAAGATGAGTTAAAAAATATTGAAAGATGATTAAAAAAAAATTGTAAGATGAGTAAAAAAATATTGAAAGATGAATAAAAAAAATATTTTAAGGTGAGTAAAAATATATTGAAAGATGAATAAAAATATATTGAAAGATGAATAAAAATATATTGAAAGATGAATAAAAAAAGAGTGAAAGATGGATAAAAAAAATATTGTAAGATGAATAAAAAAAAATATTGTAAGATGAATAAAAAAAAAATTGTTAGATGAGTAAAAATATATTGATAGATGAATAAAAAAAATATCGTAAGATGAGTTAAAAAATATTGAAGGTTGAATAAAAAAAAATGTAAGATGAGTAAAAAAATATTGAAAGATGAATAAAAAAAATATTTTAAGGTGAGTTAAAATAAATTGAAAGATGAATAAAAATATATTGAAAGATGAATAAAAAAAGAGTGAAAGATGGATACAAAAAATATTGTAAGATGAATAAAAAAAAATATTGTAAGATGAATAAAAAAAAAATTGTTAGATGAGTAAAAATATATTGATAGATGAATAAAAAAATATCGTAAGATGAGTTAAAAAATATTGAAAGATGAATAAAAAAAAATATTGTAAGATGAGTAAAACAATTTTGAAAGATGAATAAAATAAATATTGTTAGATGAGTAAAAATATATTGATAGATGAATAAAAAAAATATCGTAAGATGAGTTAAAAAATATTGAAAGATGATTAAAAAAAAATTGTAAGATGAGTAAAAAAATATTGAAAGATGAATAAAAAAAATATTTTAAGGTGAGTAAAAATATATTGAAAGATGAATAAAAATATATTGAAAGATGAATAAAAATATATTGAAAGATGAATAAAAAAAGAGTGAAAGATGGATTAAAAAAAATATTGTACGATGAATAAAAAAAAATATTGTAAGATGAATAAAAAAAAAATTGTTAGATGAGTAAAAATATATTGATAGATGAATAAAAAAAATATCGTAAGATGAGTTAAAAAATGTTGAATGATGAATAAAAAAAAATATTGTAAGATGAGTAAAACAATTTTGAAATATGAATAAAATAAATATTGTTAGATGAGTAAAAATATATTGATAGATGAATAAAAAAAAATCGTAAGATGATTCATGTAAAGTTTTTTGACAAATTGATTTTATATTCATGCGTAGCCAAAATGTTATTTGTGCATAACTTTCATAATAATTTTAAATAATCGATAAGATACATACCATGTATTTAAATAAATAAATAAATATAGGTTGAAAAGGCCTAGAGAAGATGGATCTGTCGGTATTAAGCGTTAATTAAAATATATCCCACTGAAGGTATCAATTATTTTAATGAAAAATTCCACAGAGCTTTTGGAAATATTTCACGAGCAATATTTCCAAGCTTTTTTCTCCCTCGCTGTTCAACGTCCTGCAGAGAATACTGAACAAAATGGAGGGGAGAACTGGGATATTGTAAGATAGAAAATACACTGTTGAGCTGCATATTTTTTTCAAATACAGTACACTTTCCATGTTGCGTAACTGATGATGAACGTAGGTGGAACAACTAAGCATTGGATAAGGTCACTGGGTAGATCAAGACGAGGATAGAGAAGAAGGTATCGCAGGATTCAAGGACTGGACAAAGCGCGTAATCAGACAGCCTGGTGAGAGCTAGGCTCTACAAAATTGTATTGTAGGGCCATCGAATGTATTGTAGGGCCATCGAATAAATTGATTGTTATGTATCGATTCAATAGGATTTTACGACAAGGCTTTTACCATCGCTGATTCCATGGTGTTAAAAAGCCCGCTTTTAAAGGGCAGATATATATATATATATATATATATATATATATATATATATATATATATATATATATATATATATATATATATATATATATATATATATATATATATATATATATATATATATATATATATATATATATATATATATATATATATATATATATATATATATATATATATATATATATATATATATATATATATATATATATATATATATATATATATATATATATATATATATATATATATATATATATATATATATATATATATATATATATATATATATATATATATATATATATATATATATATATATATATATATATATATATATATATATATATATATATATATATATATATATATATATATATATATATATATATATATATATATATATATATATATATATATATATATATATATATATATATATATATATATATATATATATATATATATATATATATATATATATATATATATATATATATATATATATATATATATATATATATATATATATATATATATATATATATATATATATATTTA
>CATKWJ010000675.1:0-42971 GCA_949825065.1 Odontocerum albicorne | reverse complement strand
TTTGGATCTTTTTAGGAATCGGGAAAGGATAGGTTTGTGAGTTTTTATGGATGATTATGAGAAATTAAAAACGATTTAAATACATAAATAAATGTGATAGTATATACATAATATTAAATAAGAATATACATTTAGTTGTGGAGTCACACACGGTAATATATTGAATGGGTGAAAAATGATGGTTATGAATAAAATATAGTATGTAAGTGAATATAGTATGTATATATATATATAGGTAATTAAGTGGATGAGGAGACGTGTGTGACTTATATAAATATATTAAAAATGTAAATAATGTTTATTGAAGGAATACTTATTGTTACACGTCTCGTATTTATATAATTTTGAATGTGTGTAGAAAGGCGCAGAATATATGTCGCTGTCTCGTTCTCGCTAAACAATAACAAGCGGCTCGCGCTGTGATCACAGGGAGTAAGAATCGCTATAGTGGTCCCCCCTTAGTGAAGCGTACGGGCCTCTTGTAGGCCTCTCGTCGTGTAGCATGCGTAAATCGTGGATCCATGGAGTGCATCGGAGGTCTTGTAGCGATGCGTGCGTCTCGACGCGAAACGTACAGGTCCCTTCACTTTTCTATCCCCCCGTGTAGTATAGTAGGGGATGGGGGCTGGTTGAGAATTTCTGTCTGCAGTTTTCGGTGCATCTTCGTCGGTAGCAATGTATGCGGGCTTGAGGCGGTCTATTGAGATGTTGACCACTCGTCCAGGTAACTGCAACGTAAACACTTGGCCGTTTCTCTTAAGTACGGCGTAGGGTCCGTCGTATGGTGGTTGAAGCGGTTTTTTACAGCATCGATACGCAAGAATACGTGGCTGCAGGTTTGAAGGTTCTTGTGTACAAAGGTTCTGCTCCCGCTGCCGTGGGCTTCTGTTGGTGCAGGGCGGATAGTGTCGCGCAGCTGCTCGACGTAGATGCTATCCATGGTGTCTTCGTGCGTCGTTACTTCTGCAAAGAAATCGCCAGGAAGTCGCAAGTTTTTTCCATATGTTAGTTCGGCGGCGCTGACATCCGTGTTGGATCTGATTGCAGCGCGGAGTCCAAGGAGGATGATAGGGAGCTCGTTTATCCACTTTTTATTGTTTACTAGACGATCTGTAAGTGCAGTCTTCATGGTCCTGTGCCATCGTTCGATGATGCCGTTGCTTTATGGGTGGTATGGTGTTGTTCTGTTTTTTTCGATTCCGAGCAGTTTCATGAGGGCAGAAAACAGATGACTCTCAAATTGCCTTCCCTGGTCACTGGTGAGAGCCGTAGGACATCCAAAGCGGAATATCCAACCTTCTAGTACGGCGCGACCAACAGATTCTGCCGTGATGTCCACGAGTGGGATGGCTTCGGGCCAGCGCGTCGCTCGGTCGATCATTGTGAGTAGATATTTCTCGCCGTCTTGAGATGTAGGTAAAGGTCCGACGATATCGATGTGAATGTTTTCGAATCGTCTTGCGGGTGGATACGAAGATATGACGCTTTTGGTGTGGCAGTGAATCTTCGATCGTTGACATTGTATGCTTTGCTTTGCCCATTTTCCAATATCCGCATTCATCGATGGCCAAAAGTAGCGTTCTTTCAGCATTTTTCTTGTGCTCCGTATACCGGGGTGATTCAAATCGTGTAAAGCGTGGTACGCCTGTAGTCGAAATTCATCCGGTAGGTATGGTCGCGCGATTGCGGTAGATACTTCGCAGTATACTTATTTGTTTGAAGTAGGTAGGGCAATTTTTTTAAATTTTAGATTCGGTCGCAGCAATAGTATCGGGATATCTTTGTCTCTTTCCTACGCGCCGGCTAATTGCTTGTAGTCTAACGAGGCGGGGCCGGTCACCGTTTCGATGCGTGAGAAACCATCTGCAACGATGTTTTTTTTTTCCTTCGATGTGCCGAATGTTACTCGTAAATTCGCTTATGTATGTTATGTAGCGAGTTCTTCGTGGTGTTTCGCTGTCCGATGTTTTTTTTTTAAATGCGTAAATGAGCGGTTTGTGGTCGGTGAAAATAATAATTTGTCTTCCTTCGTGAAATTTTCGAAAATGTTTTACTGCCATGTATATGGCCGTTAGCTCTGTCGTAAGTACTGTAGTTTTTCTGAGCTGCGTTGAATTTTCTTGAAAAATATCCGAGTGGCTGTCAGATATTATTTACCCTTTGCTGCAAAACTGCGCCTGTCCCTATGTCCGATGCGTCGGTTAAAAGAGATAATGGGGCGTCGTTCTGAGGGTGATTTAGTAGAACTGCGTCGCGTATAGTTTGTTTGCATTTTTCAAATGCAATTGTCAATTCTTCGGTCTAATTTATTTCAGTTTTATCTCGTTTTTTAGAGTTGTGTAAATATGCATGTAGCGGTGCTTGAATGGACGTGCGGAATACAGGCTCGGTATAATTTAACATTCCAAGAAATCTGCGTAAAGCTTTGATAGTTTTGGGTTTGGAGTATTCGTCAATTGCTTGAATTTTCTCTGATGGCGGCTTAATCCCGTTTCCGTTAACGTTGTATCCAAGGAAAATTACGTCGTTTTTCCCTAGTACACATTTCGTGGGATTTATTGTGATTCCGTATTCGTTAAAACGGTGTAGTATTTTGCGTATATCTTCTTCGTGTTTAGCTTCATTATCGGAGGCTATTATGACGTTATCAATAAATGGGAATGCGAAGTCTAGGCCTGCATTTTTCAGTCCAGGGCACATTCGAGGGAATTCGAATAAGCCAAAAGGTGTGATGATGGCTGTCTTCTCGATGTGGTTTTCCAAAACTGGTAGTTGCTGGTAAGCTTGGTTGAGGTCGAGCGTGCTGAAGATTTTCTTTCCCGCGACTTGGTACGTGAAATCTTTCAGGCGAGGTACCGGGTATCTGTCAGGTTTGGTGACGGAATCGAGTCGTCTGTAACCGCCGCAGACTCGTAGTTCCCCGGGCCAGTTGTTTCTATATGGTGTTCCATTTGATGTTTTGATCCTTCCTTGAATAGTGATGGTCTCGTGACGTCAGGGAATTAGGCGAGAATTCGGTGATATTCTGTCCCATGTCAATCGTTCGTATGGTGGGTTGTGCAGAATTGTATATTGGCGCCATGATAAAAATGTTGGTTACTTGATCTATAAGGTGGCGTCCGGCGACGTCAACGAGGAGTTTATGCTGCTTCAGGAAATCTGCTCCGAGTATTGGTTTCGTGACAGCTTCCACAACGAATTTCCACCGGAATGGTCTTCTGAGGTTTAGGTTGAGCTCCATGGTTTTTTCTCCGTATGTATGGATTACTGTGTTGTTAGCGGCGTAGAGATTAAACGGAAGAGGCTTCGCGTAACTTGATGTTCTCGATGTCACGGAGATATTTGCTCCGGTTTCGACTAACAATGTCATTCCTGACCTTTTGTCGGTAACAAATAGGCGGTGGGTAGTTCCATAAACGCCGGATTCCGCCGCAGCCAGCGTTTTTTTCTAGTTTTCCGTTTCCCTTTGTTGTTTAAAGGTACACGGCGACCTGCAGCGGAAGGCATTTTTCCCGAATTTCTTGTGGTAGTAACAGAATGGTGATGCAGCAGTAGAGTGTGAGCGAGAACGTGTGGTGCGTACTTTTGATCGACTGCGGTACGACGATCGTCGATGCTGATAGCCATTGTAGGTACTTCTTGATTTCATTTCCGCAATTTCCAGATGGAGTTGCTTGATTTCGTCGGTTAAAGTGCGGATGGCATCTGACGTGGAGGGTTGCGGGGGTACCGGTACTTTAGGGACGTTTTTGTTCGCCATAGTTTGGCAGTTTTCCTGGTCTTCTAGTTGTCGGGATTCCTTTTCACAGCTCCAGGATCTTCATTTGCGTCTTCTAGTTGTCGGTATCACGTCGGGGTCACCACTTTAGGGACGGTTGTCCAGCAATGGGGAGATGATGAAGATGAGCGTTGTTTAAATAAAACTCGTAGTTTGTAATCAGAATATGGAATGAAATATTTATTGTTACACGTCTCGTATTTATATAATTTTGAATGTGTGTAGAAAGGCGCAGAAGATATGTCGCTGCGTCGTTGTCGCTAAACAATAACAAGCGGCTCGCGCTGTGATCACAGGGAGTAAGGATCGCTACAATTGTAATGAATTATTTCTTTATGCCCGCCAAACATTGAGTCAACTGACTAGGCTACACGTCCTTTCGTTCGCGGCTAACTACGCGTCAGCTATTCGTTACCGCGAAATATATATGGAGTAGAGTTTAATTAATTTTTTTACTTTAACGTGATCTCATACAACAATGCTTAATCGGGCTAGCTCAAACGGAATAAACAAAGCAGGACTATAGTATGAGGTTTTCCCCTTTATTTATTTATTTAAAACCCTTGGTGTTACAGTGTATGCTCTTTATATTTTAAAAGTTAAAAATTATTCTTTACTTCTTTGTTTCAAGGGACGCCCTGTCGTTGTGGTAGGAATGGCGTCACGCCACATAGCCGTCTCGTCATAGTGTCTCGTATTGCTTCCCAGCTGTGTCGCTCTTCTCAGAACGAGATTAATTTTATCTTTATTACGCCTGACCTACGTCCCCAGCGAATGAATGACATACAAAGAATTTCTTGTTTATAAATTTACCTTAATTCATACATCAAGTAACAGCACGGGGGGTTTTATTTTCTTTATTATATATTTCGACTTAGTTCAGTGCAGGTACTGATAAACAATGCTATAAATGATCTCAAGGTTCATTGGGTGTACTGGATCGGTTGCAGTCAAAGTTTGGGACAAGGAAAAAAATACAAAATGAAACACGTATTGCTATATCATTAAGAAATATATTTGATCTTGCCTAACTGTAAGCCAATCCAACGGAATTGAAATGGCTAGGATATTACTTTGATCCTTTTAGATGGACAAGCAGATTAGTCATTCCTTTACAAAAAGAGGCAAATCTACAACGGTTCGTTGCAGATGTGTGGTAAATTTAATACACCCTCAGGGTGCGTAATAAAAGTCACAAATTTACTTGGGTAATCACCAAGGAGACAAAAATAAACAATTAAAATAAATCTATCTTAACACTTCCCTTACTGTGCTAAAAAATTACGCCAGTTACGGTGTTGGACACTGAGGGTACACTAAAAATGTATGTTTAAAATTAAAATTATGCAAAATCTATTAGTTTTTTTTTTTAATTAGCTATAAACATCATTTTATTGTGTAATAAAATGTCGAATAATATAAAATAAGTGTAAGAAATGATAAAATAATAGTTGAAACAGAGAAGTGACATTTCTATACGAATATAATTTTCCCACTGCGTCGTTCGGTCTGCGCAACGTTCAGAATGCGCATGACTGAAAAGAGGTCTCCAACCTTTTAACACTTCCCTTACTGTGCTAAAAAATTACGCCAGTAACGGCGTTGGACACTGAGGGTACACTAAACATGTATGTTTCAAATTAAAATTATGCAAAATCTGCTAGGTTATTTTTTGTTATTGGCTATAAACATCATTTTATTATGTAATAAAATGTCGAATAATATAAAATAAAGGTAAGAAATGATAAAATAAGAGCTAAAACAGAAAGGCATTTCTATAAGAATATTATTTTTACGCTGCGTCGTTCGGTCTGCGCAACATTCAGAATGCGCATGCGTGATAAGAGATTTCCAGCCTTTTAATTTTTTTTCATAAAATTATACAATAAAATGTAGCGTGTATTTTTTTGGCAATAAAACCATAATTCGAATAAAGACAATAAATAACATATAAACAAAATATAAAATGAATATATAAATTCAAAAATCAAGGTTTTAGGGCGAGAAATTTATATAGTATAAACAAACACGAAATTCAAATCAATAAAATATATGCAATTTGGAAAATATAAACACTACAGAAAATTTGAAAATAGGACAAACATATCATATAATCAAAGTTTAATCCTGTGGAGAAAGAAAGTTATCGCAATTGGGGCATGAAACCACTTTTTTTTTACTATATTCTACGTACTAAACACGCAGGTGTTTGACAAATATTGCAGAATAGCCTGGTTTTTTTTCTCGAATGTTTTTAATAAAACCCACAACTTCCTCTTTTGAGGACCTCACGGGGTGCCAACAGGGTATTATTTACTAATGTTTCGGATATTGACTCGCCACAATATGTTAAAACTGTATTAAAAGCATCTTGTTGTTGCTATTTTTCCTTTTTAAGATATTGGGCATTGCCAATTCCAAACTTAACTCTCTTGTGAAATGTTTTCGGTGGTATTAATTATTTTGTTTCCACTCTGGATATTTGTCTATCCATAAGAGGTATGCATTCAATGCAGCCATATCTATAATTTCCATAAAAAGACGGAAAGGCCATCTTCTCGTTGACCTTGAGCAAGAGTACTCTCAAGTAATTTGGTCTCCCGTATCTACTCCAATTTTCGTATTATTATAATGATGTATAATTACTATAGTGGCTTTTGTTTTTCTGAATAATCAATTTCTGCATCATTGAATTGAGTGGATAATAATAATACTGCTTTATTTTTTGTGGTACACACGAAACAAGTATTTTATTTTCAGCTACTATGGATTGTTTTCTCTCTAGACGGTATAAATTCAAGTGAGATTACTCTTTTATTTTTTCGAAGCGTGCCAGTTAGAGTTAAACCTTTTAATAAAAGATTATCGGCTAATTTGATGGAGGTAATAAAAATACCTATGGTTATCCTCCTGTTCGTGCCATACTGCGGTTGAACCATTTCTATAACTACTCAGTTACCTTGATTTATCTCTCTCTACGATTATTTATCATACCAGAATAAGCCTGTAAATTTGTTATGCGTCATATGCCGCCGCAGTCGGCAGCAACTCAGATTTTGATGCCATATTTACCAAGTTTAGACTTCATGTACACGCGAAATGAACAATTCTCTCTAAAGTTTGCCAAACGTTCATCTACAGTTATATTCGAAGATGGAGAATAATTGCTTTTGCACATATCCATAAACATTTTTGAAATCCACTTAATTGGTTCTAATTTATCTGAAAAAACCCTGATATCTCTCTTCTTGGGTTTCTTTATCATCAAAACGAATATGACTGTAAATATAGATGAATCTATCTCGAGACAGAGCTGTTGTGAAAAATGACTGGCAAAAGGGACTTTCACTTATCCACAATTCACTCAAAGATAGCTTTCGTGTTCGATTTCTGCCAGGTGCGAGCAATATTCCAATGAATTCATATAACTCGTCTTTTGATATTGGTTGGTTCTTTTCGGAATGAATTCGATTTAAATGACGATTTGTTTCTTAAACATCACTTTTACCACCTCTTCATTTACAAACAGACAACACATATCTTTTATGGAATGTACATTTATACTTGAATTTCTCAGTCCAGAATCTTCGATGAGAATATTTGATACCCGACCGATGCCTCGAAGATTGAGGTGGTACTCGTAATGAACTCCATTCGAATCCATGTTTTGATGTAAATAATATTTCTTCGTCTTCTTCACTCGTCTCCAAATCAGAATATACTTCATCCTGTACCTCGACAAAATCTTCTGATTCTGATATATTGCCTGTCTCCTTAAATTCCAAATCGCTATCATCGCCGTCGATATTTCCCGCCATCTCAATTATTATATTTTTGAAAATGACATAATAAATAAAATGTACATTTATTATAAAAAGAGTAATGGTACAATATAACATACCAGATAAAAAATGATAATAGAAAAAACATACCAGATAAAAATAAAAAATAACAATCAGGATTATAAAACTGGTGACGATCCCCTGGAACAGGGCGCTATACGAACTGTCAAAAAAGAATGAGTGTTTGACATTTCGTCAATTCGCGATTTAAAATCATTAATTTCTGTTGAATTAACTATGAATGTTTTGTTTCCTAATGACATCATTCAAATCATAGAGGTTTCGATGAGGAATACATAAAGTATGAAGACCCTGCAAGCAGTATATTTCGAGAAATTAAATAAAATATAAGTCATGATCACTCGCTATCCATCACCGTACGGCAGGTGTTAATGACTTCCTTACAACGGAGGACAATGTACGATGTCAATGTTCAGCAGTATGTATATGGTATGACCTCAGGTAGACTTATATAGGCCTCCCTGGCCCTATAACGCCATCGCAGGACCCCCGAAGTGAATAAGACGCTGTGGTGGAGATAGTGGCTGTCCATTGGTACCGTCTTCAGCTAGAAGTGACCCGACGAATAACTCGAATGGAGAAGAGAGGTGGACTCTCCGGGATATGTGCTGGTCCGGATGACTTCTGGATCCACGCGCGAACTTGAAGTTATATCAGAGTAATTTGACTTTGCCAAATATAAATTCAGACTTCAATATCAAGATCGTCCTTTTGGATAAATTATCTAGATTTTACACAGTAAATCTTACTGAATTAAAGTTATCACTTTGGTTTAAAGAAATACTTTAAAACAATTAGAAGTAACATTTGAATACTACTGACAAGTACAATAGCTTTTAACTGGAGCAAGACCCGGGTGAGAATGGCTGTCCTTCTCCTGGGTTAATTTTTATTAGTTTAGTGATCCTGGCGTCAGAGGAGTAGAAATTCCTCTCTGATGCGTTGGTAACGACCTATTATTTCCTACGTCCTAAAGACGGTTGGTGAATTAAATCCCAACGGTCTTCGGGTCTATTAAAGATGAAATGTTTATGGGCAAATTAACTTCGACGGATAAAAATGTCATACCATTAATTCATAACGGAATCCGTTGGTAACTCTCGTTTGTTTTTATTCTTGAGCCAGAAAAAAAAGGTTGGATGATTAATTTCAATAGTTATTGTTGAAACGTGGAATTTTTATGGGCATTAGCTCTGACGTATAAACAAATATCATAACAACTCTTTGATTTCAAGGTTCGTTATAATTTCAAAAATGTGTGAATGCAGTCAAAGGAATCGGATAAAGAGTATACAAAGTAATGTGTTCAAATTGAATACAAAGATGCTACAACTTACATCGGAATACCATATAACATACGAGGGTCATCTAGAAAGTAAGGTTACAAGGGCTCCTGAGGTCGGAGGATTTTTTTTATTTCGAAGCTGGTGCACCTGGCGTGCAGGGGGGGTACTAACGGTCAGTTTGTTTGGTCCCGCGTGTTTGTCGGACATTTTGTTTAGTCACAATAAATTCTTCCGACGGAGAGGTCGTCACGCGCTCCCGCCACCTCTCGTCCGTGCGAGATCCGCGCGGTCATCCATTTTTTGACTTTGCAGAACAATACCATCACGAATATCCATCGGAAGCTCGTGGAAGTTTATGGTAGTGATGTGATGAGTCGACAACATGTCACGAAGTGGGTTAGGTTGTTCAGAGAAGGCCGTACTGATACTCATGACGAGGCAAGGCAGTGATTTCTGACGAACTTGTGCAAAAAAAATGAAGAACAAGTGCGAAATGACCGCCGTGTGACGCTTGACGACCTTCACGGAGAATTTACTGACATTTCTCGAAGTCTCCTTGGTGATATTGTGTCGGAAAAACTTGGTTACAAGAAGCTGTGTGCGAGATGGGTACCCAGAATGCTCACACCGGAACACCGTCAAAATCGCGTGACCGCCGCGCGTGAATTTTTGGATCGTTTTGCACAGGAGGGAGAAGCTTTTCTGGACTCTATCGTGACGGGGGATGAGACGTGAGTATGCTACTACACCCCAACAATTTCCCAACGATCAGGAGGTCGAGGATGCTGTGAAGAAGGGGCTGAAAGAGGATAATTAATACGGGAAATTACCACCTGTACTGAGCGAAGCGAAACAAAGTGAATGGACAATGTTAAAGCTAAAAAGTTCCCCATTAAAGCTCCCATGGACAGAAAGAAATTGGGTAGTCCAGAAATTTGGTTGTACCCACGGAGATCCAAGGCGCGCCCTGATGTAAGGAAATAATTTAAATGTTTGTCTTCCCACTGGCGTATGAATCCCACTTCCCACTGAAATAATTTATACTGGCGAGATGACCCTTACCGAGAAGGATAATCGCGGCGCATCGCTGAACCTCCAGACTCAACGGAGCGAACCCCTTTAAGACCGAGAGTGTTTCCGCCAAGCATGTCCTGTAAGCCTTGGTGATAATCAACAGCCCCCACCGTTGACCACCAATTAGCATTCTCCTGGCATCTGAGAGCCAACTTCTATACGCCCAGCACCTGGCTGCATAGCACATAATTCTTAAGAATATTGCACTATAGAAGTCAGCTCGTACGGAACGGTAGGCCCCATATGGACTTCGCCAAGTGCAAAACAATTTGAAAAGCCTTTATTCAGCAGGGACGATATTCTATAGAATAATATACCCAGACCACGGTCGATTGTCACTCCGGGATTAGTCGTCTTGCGCACGACACGAGCATTTGTTCCTGAAAATAAAATTGTAGGAACGCGTGTAAGAGACCCCTTCAATAGTATACCGCAGGTTTTATGCGAAATGAAGTTTAGGCTATTTCTGATCCCCACTCATCAATCCAAGCTAAGCAGACCGCTGAGAGGCTTTCGATCAAGACTTCGGCGTTGGCTTTGATCACAACCAGGTATGCGTCGAGGCAAAGCAAACAATTGTCACGGGTTTACAAAAGCAATATGTATATGTTACTCGCTCATTACTTAGAGTCTACAAAGGGACCTCGTGAAGTGCTTACAATAAGTGGAAAGCTAAAAATACTTGACTTAGTGCAAAAAGAAAATAATCACTGCCTTTGCTAGAATGTATGGAAAGAACCAATATTCTATTTGTGAAATTCTCAAAAAATAAAAAAAATTTGAGCAAGCTTTGATGTTGTACATAAACGGACACAAGAAAATTTAGTATATTTATAGAAAAGGGCTATCTAGTATTAATACAATCATTTAACAGGTGAAAACTTTAATGATTAAAGATTTTTCCTTAGACTAGCGTTAACACATAAAATTGATGATGAAAAAAGCGAGATGAATGCATGGATAAAATTGATGTTTTAAGTAAAATGGAGAAAGGAGCTTTTAGATGGTTTGGAAATGTAAAGAGAATGAATGATGTAAGAAAGACTAAGCTAGTATACAAGTCAGGAGCGTAAAGTATGCGTGGAAGAGGTAGACTAAGGAAAATGTGGATATGACTGGATAGATTTTGGAAGGTAAAGTGAGAACTATAAACAGTAAAAAAAATTATATGACGAGATATATGAATGTGGAGGAAGCGAAAGATGTGGACTTGGATAAAAAAAATTGGAGATCTGTTCTTTCTATCTACCCTACAATGGATAGAGATGATGATATATATGTATGTATGGGATATATACATTTAAAAATAATTAGTTCTTATGTTCTGACAAACCAACCCCACTATACTCAGTTAGTGTCTGTCCGTATACTGATTAAATTCAACGACATTTATAAAAAAGTTAATAAATGACAACGTGACAGCTGTTAAATTGCTATTCGCATCCTTTGACATTTCGGTATCACTATTTGGCTTTTGCATTGGTTTTTCAATTCTATGCTTTGTTTGGTTTGGGCATGTGTTTTGAACAGTTTAAAGTACAAAAAATATAAGATCTGAGATGGCATCACCAAATACGCGCCGCAAACTCCAAGAGTTGCGTTTCTTGGAAGACAATAATGTTAGTATTTCACTTTCATTTGTGTATCTTGAAAGAGAACCTTGAGTCAACGCACTTAGAAAACATGAGTTCACAAACTCATTTTTAACATCGTGTTAATATTTAATGTAATTGTTTTATTCGTTTTGTCGAGATTAACTCATATGTATTTGTTTCTTTCTTTAGGAATGCTTCGAATGTGGAACATTGAATCCTCAATGGGTGTCAGTGACATATGGCATATGGATATGTCTTGAATGTTCAGGAAAGCATCGCAGTCTTGGAGTCCATTTGTCCTTTGTTCGTTCTGCTACAATGGATAAATGGAAACCAGTGGAGTTGGAAAAGATGAAGGTATTTTTTTAGCTGTGTCATCCACAATAAAGTTAAAATTTCCAAGATTATTACGTTAATTTTCCATATTTTAAAGATGAATTGTTTTCAAGTCTGTGTTTCGAGTTTTATGATTCAAATAGTTTATTATAATAATTATAATAAAATGACAATTTATATAGCGCCGTTTAGAGAACACTCCTCAAGGGCGCTTTAGCTCAAAATTCGATCTCACTATTATTAGATTAAATATATACAAGTTGAGCGTAAGGATATGAAGGTGGTGGCTACAGCCATTAGCTTTGACACCTTGCTAGATTGTTGTTGTCAATCTGGCACCGACGTCATTAATATTTACAAGTTGAGTATAAGGATATTAAGGTATTGGCTACAGCCATTAGCTTCGACACCTCCTCGTTAGATTGTTGTCAGTCTGGCACCGACGTCATAAATATTTACAAGTTGAGTGTAAGGATATGAAGGTGGTGGCTACAGCCATTAGCTTTGACACCTCCTCGTTCGATTGTTGTCAGTCTGGCACTGACATCATAAATATTTACAAGTTGAGTGTAAGGATATGAAGGTGGTGACTACAGCCATTAGCTTTGACACCTCCTCATTAGATTGTTGTTGTCAGTCTGGCACTGACGTCATAAATATTTACAAGTTGAGTGTAAGGATATGAAGGTGGTGGCTACAGCCATTAACTTCGACACCTCCTCGTTAGATTGTTGTTGTCAGTCTGGCACCGACGTCATAAATATTTACAAGTTGAGCGTAACAATATGAAGGTGGTGGCTACAGTCATTAGCTTTGACACCTCGTTAGATTGTTGTCAGTCTGGCACCGATGTCATGAATATTTACAAGTTGAGTGTAAGGATATGAAGGTGGTGGCTACAGCCATTAGCTTTGACACCTCCTCGTTAGATTGTTGTTGTCAGTCTGGCACCGACGTTATAAATATTTACATCTGAATTGCGTTCTCCATTGTTAGTGTAGTTTTGGTTATGTCTCATGTTGGACTATTTCATATCGTTAGCACTGTTTATCGTATTGTACTAGGTTAGTCAAAAAGTTTTGAAAGCGACATCTATGGAGCAGTAGAAAAACCAAAATTTCTACGCCATTTTAATATTACATCTTTCATAAGAACGTACTCAAAATTTCATTTCGATCTGTCAATTCATTCTTTGTTTACAAGCCATTTGAAGTTGACGTGTCAGTGTATTTTTTAACAATGGAAAAATCCAAATATCGTGCAGTGATTAAATTCTTTGTTTTGGAAGGTTTATCGGCTACTGAGATCCATGCAAAGATGGTGAAAGTATTAAAGGAGTCTTCTCCTTCATTTCCAACCGTTCACCGATGGGTTTTGGAGTTTAAGCGTGGCCGTACAAGCGTTGAAGACAATCCACGCTCAGGACGTCCAAAAAGTGCATCAACACCAGAAATCATAGCGAAAATACAGGATATGGTTTTGGAAGATCATCGATCGACTGTGGATGTGATAGCTGACACCGTAGGCATCTCACATGGAACAACATGGCATATTTTGGCTGAAGTTTTGGGTTTCAAAAAACTGTGTGCACAATGGGTGCCGTATTTGCTAACAATGCAACAAAAACACGTTCGAATGCGACTTTCTGAGCAACATTTGGAGCAATTTCGAAAGGATAAAAAGAATTTTCTGCGTCGATTCATCACTATGGATGAGACTCGGGTCTACCACCATGATCCTGAATCAAAACAAGAGGTAAGGAGTGGTGTGAACCAGGCACTTTGGCTCCGAAGCGAGTTCGTGTCCAGAAATCGGCCAAGAAGGTGTTAGCGTCAGTTTTTTGGGATGCAAAAGGAATTTTATTGATAGATTATCTCCAAACTGGTAAGACAATCGACTCTGATTATTATTGTGACCTTTTGGACCAGTTGGATGAAAAAAATTGTGAAAAAAGACCCGGTTTGCAGAAGAAAAAAATCATTTTTCATCAAGATAATGCACCTGCTCACACAGCTCAAAAAACCATAGCGAAAATCAGTGAATTGGGGTACGAATTGTTGCAGCATCCACCCTATTCGCCAGATTTAGCTCCCTCTGACTTCTGGCTGTTCTCACACCTCAAAAAATTCCTTCGTGGAAAGCATTTTTCATCAAACTAAGAGGTTATAGCCGTCGTAGAGGAGTATTTTGCAGGCCTTCCAGAAAGTCACTTCTGTGATGGGACAACAAAGTTGGAAGATCGTTGGACCAAGTGTATTGATCTTATGGGAGACTATACTGAGCAATAAAAGTGATTTCCCCCCCAAAAAAAATGTATTTTCATTTCCGCTTTCAAAACTTTTTGACTAACCTAGTATTATTGATATTTGAATATATTTATTATTGTATAATACGTTATCCCTATAAAAATATCGTAACAAAATAATGAGAGTGACGATGAAGTGTTTACTGACAATTTATTAGATTGTTTGTCCGATAATGATGGTGATGGTTATTGAAAAAAGAAAAAAATAGAAAAAACAACAGGGAATTTAATTTGGACACAAAATTTTAATGGATTTGGGTTTATTGCCTTCTATTTGTCGTGTCCGCAGTCAACAAGGATTTTGCCTGTATCTCACTGAGAACAGAAGTAGTAATCTGTTATTTTTTTTCTTATCGAAGTATCTTAAATATTTTTGAAACCAGGTAAATATGATTTTCCTGTCCACACATTTTACTTATTATACGAATGATGAATGAAACAATATTTTATTTTTAGGTTGGGGGCAATGCAAAAGCCAAATTGTTTTTGGAAGCTCAATCTGATTGGAATGAAGATATGAGCGTCTCTCAAAAGTATAACACTGAGGCAGCCGCTAAATATCGGCATAAGGTAAATTTATTCATGTTTAGCTAATTTTTCTGAAAAAAATCATTTGAAATAGTATGTAAATCATTTTTTTTTATCAAGATCAAGTCTAATGACAATTTCTTTTTGTTTTCTATTAATTCATTCACATGGTACCTCTCAACACATCCAATGTATGTCGCTGAGATGTTAAAGAGCGTGGCTGGGAGATAATATATTTGGCCCCAGTAATCAGGCCTTCAGGTTAAGAATCACTGGAGTAGGCAAGTGACTCACAGTTCGCCATCGCACATGTTGGAAATACTACCGCATGTGGATAGGCAATAACTTTTAAGTGCATGCGAGTTTTGTTTCCAGACAAACTATTCTTTTAACCAGATTGGTAACGCTTTTTTTTATACATTTATTTTTTTTGTACCATCGGGTATCGAATCCGTAAACACTGTGGAAGATCAATGTCTTATCAATTAGACCACAAAGGTCATCTGGTGTTTTCTATTAACACTTATTGGCTTTTTATAAATGAATGGTTGAAGTAAAATAGGCATTAAGTATAAACAAAAAAAAACTACGTATGCAGTTTTGTTCTATATGTCATATAGAATGAAACTGCATACTTATTTTTTTTACTTTACTTCAACCATTCAAATAATTATTAGTTATTCAAAAAGTTTTCATTTTTGGTAATATGCTACTGATATTTCAAGATACATATATCTTTTATTTCGTGTCGCTTTAAAATGTTCTCATTTATTGACTTTACATTATTCTTCTTCTGGAAGTATCGTCTCCTATCAGAGTCTGGTGAGCATCATGGCAATACTTATATTGTTGACTGCGACCCAGAACAATTCAGTAGAACTACACCCAAACCATTCTCGCAATTTCTTATCCAAGATATGCAGCATTTTCTTTTCTTGTTTGCCATTTATTTTCCCCTTAACCTCTAAAGGAGTATGGTCATACGGTGTACGGCGAGCGAATTTTTACCTCAAGAGAGTATGGACGCACATGGTACATCCGATGTTTTTTTCCCGAATACATGAATTTATCCATAAAACGGACAAGGCAAACGGACAAATGTTCTTATCTATTCAATTATTTTGTATATGGCGGCCGCAATTACGTTTTTTATATTACTAGGTAAGTCCAGAAAGTATGTGTACTGAATTTTTGTAGGTTACATTTTTTTTTATTTAAACAAAAAATTACGTGGTTACCGTAGTACATATGTAAGCTATTTTTCGACATAGTCGCCATTCCTCTCAATGCAGGTGGTGAAGCGGGGTATCGACTTTTTGATGCCTTCCTCGAAGTAGTTTCCCGCCAACCCCTCCGTCCACTTCTCAACCTCCTCCTTTACCTCCTCGTCGGTTGAAAACCTTTTTCCACCCATGTGCAGCTTCAGGGAGGTAAAGAGATAGTAATCTGAAGGTGCTAGGTCAGGGAAATGCGCGGGATGGTTCAGGACATCCCATTTAAACGAGGCGAGCAGTTCCTTCGTGGCGTTGGCCGTGTGCGGTCTGGCATTGTCGTGCAGCAGGCATACTCCCTTTGTCAGCATGCCTCTCCTCTTGTTCTGAATCGCCCTCCGCAATTTTTTTAGGGTCTCACAGTATCTTGCAGAGTTGATGGTCTCCCCTTGAGGCATATATTCAATTAAAATTATACCTTGACAGTCCCAAAACAATTTCGTCAGTCACAATTGAAGGTCTTCCGCTCTTCTGATCATCATGCACAGACGTACGACCGTTTTTAAACTCGCGACACCACTTGTACACACTCGTACGATTCATAGCTTTATCACCATATGCAGTTTTCACCTCATTATAAACCTCAACCGGAGGTTTTCCCTTCCAAACGAGATAACGGATGACGCCGCGTATTTCGCACTTGGCGGGAGGTTGGATTTACATTTTTCACGAAACGTGTTGTCGCGTCGACACTTCTCAACGTACTGACCTCAAACCGGCTCGTTGCGGAGGGGAAGGGTCAGGCTACACGGAAGTGTAGCCAACATGTCGAAAATAAAATCCATCCGGTCGTGAGAGCCTCAGTACACTTACTTTCTGGATACGCCTCGTACTTACAAAATCAATGTTTTATTTTGCTAACAAAATCTCACTCGCTTAGAGGTTAATAACCAATAGTGTAATAATGTAACTTGTACCTTTAAATTCTATTTTATTTTATATTGCATACATTTCTTTAATTTTTACATTTTATTTTACTAGCTCAAACTACAATTTATCTTGTATCTGGGTTGTAATGAGATCCAAAGGCTGATGAATTTAATTAGTGTTAGCTTTTATCAGCAATATTATTTTGCTTATCATTTAAAGGCCTTATTGTCATTGTGTATTTAATTCGATAGATAGATTTATATACATTTGTTAGTTTTACATACATTTAGATAGATTTACATACATTTGTTTTTATTATAGAAATATGTTCTAATTCCTGAATCAATAGAACATTCCATACATGTATATTAGGGTGTCCCTTATTTGGTCAAAAAAAATATTTTGCGAATTTTTTTGCCCTCACCCCCTAAATATTTTCCATTTGGTTTGATTTACTCAAAAACAAAATTTTATCTCAATAAGATGACGTTAACCCGTGCCGACTTGAGCGCCAAATTTGAATGTTAGGAATTATAGGTTTATTAGTTCTAAGTCAGTGTAAAAACTATTGATGAATGTATAATATCTAGCTTTTTTTTAATTCAATACATTTTTGCTCTTTAGATTGCACTATGGTTTTTATGTATTCTTGTGGATACTTTCTTTTCAGTGTTTCTTTCTTAAAATATGGGTATGGTCTACGATGTTCTTGAACACAACGCAACACAAATTGCTTTTGCTCCTTGAAATCTTGCATTTATTTAACACCTCTTTCAGTAGAGTCATTAACAGCTTTTAACTCCGTAACTATCCTTTTAGCTTCTAAATATAAAGTGTTGCTCATCCTTTTGGAAGGACATTCTTGAATAAAACTAGTATACATCTTCAGGCGAGAGAACAGATCTCTGCTCTTGTTTTCTCGGAAAGAAGATAATTTCTGTTTTTTTGCAGTCTCCTCCCAAAAAAATTACAAAGAGCTCTTTGAGTTCGCGGCAATCGCCTCTCAGTATTGGTTTATTTTATTTACTTTCATAGAAGTCTACCTTGATTTCCGACTCATTGAAAAATACTTCCACATTCTGTATGCCACTTTAAAAATTATTTGCATTGACACTTTTCCAGCTCTCCCTCAAATGTTTAAAAAGTGGTATGTCAGGACTACTTATTACATCATGTACTTTGCATTCAAATACACATCGTAAAAAAAGTTCATATATATGATGACGGCACGGGAAAAACAACAACTCTCTGTCCAATATTTGTTCAAATAAGACACATACCCACTTAAAACAGCCAATGTTTGAGGCAGTTGTGTCGCTACAGAGAATTTGTACATTGTCTTCTCTACCCCAATACGTTATTGCATCCCAAACAGCGTTCACTTGCTCTTTACCAGAAGCATTCTGTAATTTTGGAACGCTCACTGTCCCCAAATGTATCAACGATTAGAAGTCTTTCTTCTTTTGGGTCCCTGACATTTAATGCGGGCAACAATTTACCACCCCAATGAAAAGTAAAAATTGCAGGGATATTATTCTTGAAAGCCGATTTAATTATTTCAGAATGTTATCTTCTCTTCATCTGGCTGATTCGATGAATAGAAGATTTATTAATAGATAGCTCTTCGGTATTGTGGCCAAGTGTCTTTGCTATCGCCTGAAGGATGTATACAGAATATCTTACACTCAGCTGACATTTATCCAAAGCAGCCACTAATTTTGTAGTAATAAAATCAGTGGTACCTCTCCTCGCTACATTCTGCATTGATGTACTCTCAAGACTCACCAACGTCGATTTCATCTGAACTTGGAAATGCCTTATCTGAATCTTCAGATGATGGAAAAGGAGGTACACTAGAAGATGTAGATGCTGCACATTGTTGTTTCTCTTGCCTTTTCTCTTTTTTTAATTTTCTTTGCCTCGCCCTTTTTTCTTTATTCGCGAGTTTTCGGTCTACTTCTGATAGGTAGCCTTTACGTCCAGGCTCTCTCTGTTAAAGTAAACACTTCCTTTCTTCTTCCAACTTTAATGTTTGTAGAGCATTGGCATGTGCAATATCAAATAAATTGTCCAAACTATTTCTAAACTCCCATTCACAGCGCTTAAAAATATCTTTAGAATTTTTTTGCATTTTTTTGCAATTTTCTGCACTCCAAATGCAAGTTAATAAGTTTTTGTGAACAATGTTGCTCTTGTCGTAATTCTTGCTTTCTCCCAAAATATTACGCACTCATGAACCACAAGATTAGCACTTACACTGAAACTTAATTTTACCTCCCGTATGTTATAAAATAAAACTTCTAGCACTTGTCTATTTGTTGGTAACTTGTGCCCTGTTATTTGGTGTTTTATATATCCTATTAAAAACACACGTTCCCTGGCACTGCGTAATTGCTGTGACATAATGTTATGGTAGCAAGCCAAAAACACATGCTACACGCTTGATAACAGATAATGAACTGAATGCACTGCACGTGCCACGTACTAGAGACCTGATTTAGCGCGACAAGTTCAGCCATGTTTTTCGTGCGAGTTCGCGCTCAAGTCGGCACGGTTTATAATGATTGATCACAACAAAAAAAATTGTAGACATGTTTTAGAGTCATTCAAACAAAATTGGAGGGTGAGGGTTCAAAAATTTTGAAGTCGGAAAATAAGGGACACCCTAATGTATATACTATGCGTATCCAGAAAGTAAGTGTACTGAGGCTCTCACGACCGGATGGATTTTATTTTCGACATGTTGGCTACACTTCCGTGTAGCCTGACCCTTCCCCTCCGCAACGAGACCGGTTCGAGGTCAGTACGTTGAGAAGTGTCGACGCGACAACACGTTTCGTGAAAAATGTCAATCCAATCTCCCGCCAAGTGCGAAATACGCGGCGTCATCCGTTATCTCGTTTGGAAGGGAAAACCTCCGGTTGAGGTTTATAATGAGGTGAAAACTGCATATGGTGATAAAGCTATGAATCGTACAAGTGGTGTCGCGAGTTTAAAAACGGTCACGTCACACCTCTTCACCCTCCGCCAAAAAGTTCAAAACCACAATTTCAGCCAAGAAAATCATGGCATCCGTGTTTTGGGACTGTCAAGGCATAATTTTAATTGAATATATGCCTCAAGGGGAGACCATCAACTCTGCAAGATGCTGTGAGACCCTAAAAAAATTGCGGAGGGCGATTCAGAACAAGAGGAGAGGCATGCTGACAAAGGGAGTCTGCCTGCTGCACGACAATGGCAGACCGCACACGGCCAATGCCACGAAGGAACTGCTCGCCTCGTTTAAATGGGATGTCCTGAACCATCCCGTGCATTCCCCTGACCTAGCACCTTCAGATTACTATCTCTTTACCTCCCTGAAGCTGCACATGGGTGGAAAAAGGTTTTCAACCGACGAGGAGGTAAAGGAGGAGGTGGAGAAGTGGACGGAGGGCTTGGCGGGAAACTACTTCGAGGAAGGCATCAAAAAGTTGATACCCCGCTTCACCACCTGCATTGAGAGGAATGGCGACTATGTCGAAAAATAGCTTACATATGTACTACGGTAACCACGTAATTTTTTTGTTTAAATAAAAAAAATTGTAACCTACAAAAATTCAGTACACTTACTTTCTGGATATGCCTCGTACTATGATATATCTGTTTAGACTATGAGAGACTAAATAGTTAAGTTCTCTGTTTTTTGAGAAAGAGAATAAAAAATAAATTAGTTACTATATGTATGTAATTCAGAGATCTTTATGCATTAAGTAACAAATTAATTTTTTCCAGATTTCTACCTCGGCTGAAGGAAAGCCTTGGAGCGAAGCAATATACAAAGATTACAAAGAAAGTGCCCCAGCTAATCCTAATCACACTGACCAATCACAATTTGAAACACCATACCCCACGAGCTACTCTAGCTCCAATTTAAATGAGAGTAATTATCAAGAACAATCTGGAATGAACCGCAACAGTTCTTTGTAAGTTGTTTTTCTATTTAAAAATCAAAACAATATTCAAACTACCTAATCATGGATAAAATTACTAGGGATTTATTTGCCGTTGGTACCATATAAGTAGAAATGGAAGTTATTCTAGCAAAGTCTTTGTTTTATTGAAAAAAAATCTTTATCCTTATGAATGTGCCATGAGTTGATCTCAAGGAATAATACAACATGTTAGGTACCAAAAATGTTAGGTCTTTTTAAAAGAATTTGAAACTATGAATAACAAATAACCAATAAAGATGATGGACTATTGTATGATCTTATTTAATAAAAACATTGAAAAAAATTATACAGTATGATGTATGTATATGTGTATTACAGATGAATTGAATCAGTTCACAAACTTAAGAGTAGAAAATCATTGGAGCTGTTACGCGAAATCACCCAAAGCACCTGTCGCTTATAGCTGGAAGCTGAAGGGTCAAAGAAAATTTACTATAGTAAAGCACAATCTGATTGAGAAATCTAAATTTTCTCAAACAGTTTTAACCAATGAGGTAGAGGATAGAGGATACCTTTAAGCATTATGAAATATTCCTAGTTCCTTACAAATTTCGAATCTATTATAAAAGAAACAAACTAAAAGTGTTATTATTTGTAGAGTACCTTTATAACACTTGTCATGAAATGTGTGGCATTATTTGTAGAGTACCTTTATAGCACTTGACATTATTTATTCAATTTCACCTCAGTGACAGTCCTAATTGTTCCACTGCCAGTTAGTGAATGGCATTAAATAGCCAACAAATATTAATATTTCTGGTATTAATTTATCAGCATGAATAAATAGCAACTGGCAAAAGAGTAGCAAAATGTTATCTCTATAATCGTAACAAACTTATCTCACATCCACACAGTATTGATTTGATTGAATATGAATATGTTTTTTATTGTTGCGTTTATGTTCGTGATTTTTATAGCATTGTTTGTCAATACCAATATATATAATGTGGCAAAGGAATTATCAATAAATTGGTCTTTTTAAGCATATTTCCACAGTTATTATGGGACATAAATTCAATATATATTGAGTTCATAGCATAAATGGGAGGGATTTGATTGCAATTGGAACTGTTCTGAGATTTTACAATATTAAGAAGGTTAATTAAAAAGTTTGCGACCTGACTAAAAATGAAAAATACCAAATTTTTTGTATTAGTTTTTCAACATTTTCCACAGTAAATTCAATACACTTTTTTCACCACAATTACATCACAAAGCAAATTATAAAAATGTCATCAATGTTCTCAAAATAGGCTTGAACAGCATATTCAACCTTTTCATTTATTGAAAATATCTGTCCACCAAAGTATTTTTTCAATTTTGGGAACAGGTGTAAGTGAGAAAAATCCTAAATCCAGTGAATAAGGAGGGTTCGGAAGCAATTTGTAGCCAGATTTATCACCATCCACAGCCTCTTTCACAATCCTATAGTGAGTGAATATAAGTCTCTTCCATGGTTCTCTACATTGCCCTAACTGCATCTTTTTCTTGCCACTGCAACAATATTTATGCTAAAATTACTTTTGCATAACACCTTGGTCAAGAATTTTACAGAAAAGAAAATGAATCAAATTTGTACAAAAAATAGCTGATTAAAAGTCCATTGCTAAATGCTTATCTCTGGACTCCTTGACTGCAGTCATATTCAATGTTAAAAATAGAGCAGGGGGCAACAGTCTGATATGATACTTCATAAAAAAGTGTACACAAACCCTATCATACCGTGGGAATGCCATAGTAAGCTTATGGTTGAACCACAAAGCAAGATGTGAGCAGCTCGCATTATGACCGCAGTCAATTGAAAATCTAGCTTAAAAAGCATTGATTTATAGGACCTTATTCTGTAACTTCTATATTACGTTTTACATATATGTTATCACCTCTTCCATGTTATGGTAAGTAGAAAGAATAGACTATCTAGTTTTTCCGTCATTCCCTCAATTCCAAGGATCATGATCACCGTGGTCTTCAACCATCCTTCTATGTAACGCCTCTTAAAATGAGCTCCCAGCTGCTCTTTTCACCTGGTAACTATCTGATGGGTGCTCAACCTCTGTTTCTTTTGCCATTCACACTTCCTGCCTCAATTGACCGCAGGCTGTTGTCATGCTCTCACACTATGAGTCCAAAGTATCGTAAGATTCTTGCACGTCACATAGAGATGCATTGCAACCCCGAGCTCTAAAATGTTATTCTATTAGTCTATTCTATCTGCCCAAACTGAGATGGAAATAGTATGTAAAATATAATATAGAAGAT
The DNA here is from genome assembly GCA_949825065.1 of Odontocerum albicorne. Taxonomy (NCBI): domain Eukaryota; kingdom Metazoa; phylum Arthropoda; class Insecta; order Trichoptera; family Odontoceridae; genus Odontocerum; species Odontocerum albicorne. Next base: position 19,814 of record CATKWJ010000675.1, on the reverse strand, counting down.
ATTGTAATTTATTTTTAACAAACACTGTTTATTCCACTTTTTTATGACGGTATAACCCTACCGGTTTCAAGGCTTTCACCTCATCTTCAGGGGAGCGTAAACAAGACTAAATGCTGTTCGGACTGATACCGATATAGACACTTCAACGGATGGAGGCGGGAGGGGTGAGAGGAAGGCTAGGTATAATTTCGGCCAAGAGCGGGGAGATTTTGGGGAGATAACTATTCAACAGATGCTCTGATCGGTGTACCGACTTAGAAATTTCTAGGGCCTCTAGTCTGTCCAATCTATTTCCGTTGCCGCTAATATGTAAGAATTTGGCATCATCGATAGAAAAAGTATGATTCTCACGGTGACAATGATTAGCCATTTCAGAATAAATTAGAGGATTTGTTAAAGCAGATTGGTGTTCACGAAATCTCTTTTCAAAAGATCTTCCTGTCTTTCCTATATAGAAATTATCACAGTCAGCACATAAAAGTTTATACACACCGCTGTTGTTAAGTATTCCATTTTTGCCTTTCCCATTAAATAAGAGTTTCCGGAGATTAAAGTTAGTGTAAAAAGCTGGCTTTATGTGACTTGGAATATTTTTGGTTATTTCATTTGATATATTTTTTATAAATAGGACTTTGCTCCATTTATAGGTATGCTTATAGGTGTCGTTAAATATATAGTCTTTTATAAGTTTCTTTTTTGTTTTGTTTTTTAAAAGTGAATCAATGAGGCTTCCAGGATAGCCATTATTTGTAGCAAATTTTTTGATGGTTATTAATTCCTTTTTAAATTTGTCGTCGGTTAATGGGACACTGAGCAATCTATGAAGCATACAGTTAAAGGCGGCGAATTTATGATTATTAGGATGGTTAGAAGTTGCTGGTATTATAGAGTCTGCATAAGTATTTTTCCTATATATATCAAAGTCAAATGTGCCTTTTTTCCGAGATAATGTTAGGTCCAAGAAATTTAATTTTCCGTCCTGTTCTGTTTCTAATGTAAATTTTATAAAACTTTCTATAGAATTTAAATTATACCAATAGTAAAACCAAATCAGGCCAAGAATCAGTGGAAAGTGCTAAGAAAACATGGCTTAACAAAGAAATCAAACAGTGTCATATACAAAAGAACGTCTTACAAAATTATATAAAACTTTTACATACAGAACTCATTCATTGTTTGCATCCGGTTGAGTGGGACCTTTTTAACGATTATGTGTATGAATCTGTCAGTGCATTTGGATCGAAAAAGAAAAAAACTCTGGATAAAAAACTAAATAAATTAAAATGTGACCAGATTAACGGAATACCTAACATTAACACAAGCGACAAAAGTCAAGATTTAAAATTCGCAGAAAAAGTGTTTAACCTATCGAACCATAAATTTAGGGATGAAGAACTGGACCTTTTGTCAAAAGGGCTCAAATATTCCCTAATTCAAAAAAATGTTCCCAACCAAATAGAGCAGCTCGCTGTGGACGCTGTTGCACTACTTCGTAATGAGGACAAAAATGTGCAATACAAGTGTGCAGCCGACATCAAGAAATCCATCGCCATGTGTCAAGTGAATAACATCGCCCGGAAGGAACTAGCCACGGCCATGAACATCAAAAAGACTTTGAAAGATAATAATTTAACATTAACCAAGGCAGACAAAGGTGAATCAATAGTTATATTTCATAGAAAGGATTATGAAGAAAAAGTCCTAGAATTTCTGAATAACAATAAATTTCAAGTAATAAAAACCAGCCCTTTAAATTCTCTGCAGACTAAAGTAAAATCCGTCCTTAAAAATTGTAGCTCCATCATGAACCAAAATTTTAAAAAGAATTTGTGTATAATGAATCCACAAATACCGCAATTATATGGCTTAGCCAAATTACACAAAAACAATATACCTATAAGACCTGTAGTCTCATATAACCAGGCACCAACCTATAAAATATGTAAGTTTGTCAAAGAACAGTTTTATAATCTTACCCAATTTAAAGCTGAATACTCAATCAAAAACTCATTGGAATTAATTGATAAATTAAAAAACATAGAAATGCCTCATAATGCAAAACTGGTATCCTTTGATGTCACTAACCTATATCCAAGCATACCAGGTTGGAGATCCTTAGAGCTCGCAAAAAATATCATAAATGACAAAAGTAAGGACCTTGTTAAAAATTCGGAATTGATTTCACTGATGGACTTATGCATCAAACAAAATTATTTTAACTTCAACAATAAAATATATAAACAAACGAATGGTTTAGCTATTGGCTCACCGTTGTCTCCCCTTCTCAGTGAAATATTTATGAACTATTTTGAAAAATGTATCTTTAGGAGTAAGTTTAAGCTAACCAAAAATGTTTTGTGCTGGTTTAGGTATGCAGATGACATTCTTTGTGTTTGGACGGGTACCGATAGACAATTACACCATTTTCTTAAATATTTAAATTCTATAGAAAGTTTTATAAAATTTACATTAGAAACAGAACAGGACGGAAAATTAAATTTCTTGGACCTAACATTATCTCGGAAAAAAGGCACATTTGACTTTGATATATATAGGAAAAATACTTATTCAGACTCTATAATACCAGCAACTTCTAACCATCCTAATAATCATAAATTCGCCGCCTTTAACTGTATGCTTCATAGATTGCTCAGTGTCCCATTAACCGACGACAAATTTAAAAAGGAATTAATAACCATAAAAAAAATTGCTACAAATAATGGCTATCCTGGAAGCCTCATTGATTCACTTTTAAAAAACAAAACAAAAAAGAAACTTATAAAAGACTATATATTTAACGACACCTATAAGCATACCTATAAATGGAGCAAAGTCCTATTTATAAAAAATATATCAAATGAAATAACCAAAAATATTCCAAGTCACATAAAGCCAGCTTTTTACACTAACTTTAATCTCCGGAAACTCTTATTTAATGGGAAAGGCAAAAATGGAATACTTAACAACAGCGGTGTGTATAAACTTTTATGTGCTGACTGTGATAATTTCTATATAGGAAAGACAGGAAGATCTTTTGAAAAGAGATTTCGTGAACACCAATCTGCTTTAACAAATCCTCTAATTTATTCTGAAATGGCTAATCATTGTCACCGTGAGAATCATACTTTTTCTATCGATGATGCCAAATTCTTACATATTAGCGGCAACGGAAATAGATTGGACAGACTAGAGGCCCTAGAAATTTCTAAGTCGGTACACCGATCAGAGCATCTGTTGAATAGTTATCTCCCCAAAATCTCCCCGCTCTTGGCCGAAATTATACCTAGCCTTCCTCTCACCCCTCCCGCCTCCATCCGTTGAAGTGTCTATATCGGTATCAGTCCGAACAGCATTTAGTCTTGTTTACGCTCCCCTGAAGATGAGGTGAAAGCCTTGAAACCGGTAGGGTTATACCGTCATAAAAAAGTGGAATAAACAGTGTTTGTTAAAAATAAATTACAATGTCTTTAAACCTCCACAACGTTAATGCCTTAACTATAAACAACATAATATAGAAGAAGTTACAGAAGGTTCCATTAATCATGCTATTAAGCTCAATTCCTACTTGAACGCAGTCATAATGCAAGGTGCTGACATGCTACCATGGGGTCAACTAGCGACCAGGTTATATACATTATTTTTATGGTCTGTCATGTCAGATTGTTATGCTGTCTGCCTGCATTATTTTTAACATTGAATGATTGTTTTATTTGCAAAAATCACTTTGTCCAACTATACTTTTATTTGTCTTCCTAAACTACTCGTATGTTCCCTACTTATCTAATATTTCGATTTATTTTGTTCATCCTTTCATTACTCATTTTGAATGTATCAACACATTTGTTAAAGAAGTACAGAGAATTGCTTCTACCTATTGATTAGATACAATCTATTATTCTATTAATTTTTTGTTTTGAAATACTTTATTTTTCCAGCACATCAAATGGATCTGATAGTCGATATTTTGGATTTGGTAATAACAACTACAACCAGCAAACCAACAGCAACAATCAAAATTCAAGGGAGCTATTGGATAACACTTTGAACTCTCTAGCCAGTGTGAGTAGTTTGATTAATTGACTCTTTGTTTAATTAAAGATATTTCTAAAATTTTATTTCAATTTTTTTAAATGAATGGGAGATGTTTTGCTCATCAAAGACCATACAAATAGGCAGGTAATTTTATGTTTCGAGATATTTACCAATTGAGAAATTAAGTATTGATTATCACTTTTTCTCATTTTTTATTTAATTATTGTTTTTTTGTTTAAATCAGATATTAAAAATAAGAAATGGACAATCTGTATAGCGCCGTTTAGAGAGTAACTCTCCTCAAGGGTGCTCCAACTCGGGACTCGAACGCACTATTGTTGACAGATTAAAAGTTTATAAAATAAATATAGTTGAGTTAAATGTAAGGATATGAAAGTAGTTATACATATTACATGGACATTTTAAGAATATGGCAGGATCATATGCAGTTATTACTAGGCATGTCGAGAAAGTAAAGAACGATTGTGCACCACACCCTGCACCGATCCCCCCCACCACGATTGTATTCGCGTCAGTTAGCTCTTTCCCCCGCTTCAGTGCGAGTCGAGTTTTGTTGCTGAACGGTCGTGTGTCTTTGTTCTGTGACCTTTCAATATGGCTGCGCACATCGAAAATCCTGCCAAATGTGAAGTGCGTAGTGTCATTCGTTTTCTGAATACACAAAATGTTCAGCCTATCGAAATTTATAGGCAAATAAAGAATGTTTATGGTGATAGTGCAATGTACGAGGCTTCAGTGAAGAAATCACTCGTTACGGATGAGTTGAAAGCAAAAGTTGAAGACAAAATTCAGGAAAACCGGCGTTTCACTTTAAGCACAGTACATAAATCTTTCCCACAAATTTCACGATCGCTCCTACATGAAATAGTGAAAGAGCACCATGGCTACAAAAAAATGTGTGCTCGGAAAAGAAAAACCGAATCTCAACACCAGAAAAGTGATGGCAACAGTTTTTTGGGACCGAAAGGGTTTGATCCACGTGGAGTTTATGCCAAGAGGACACACAATGAACTCAGAGGCCTATTGTGAAACTTTTCAACGACTTAGATGTGCCATCCAAAACGAGAGACGTGGAATGTTGTCGGGAAAGGTGGTTTTGATTCATGACAATGCGCGGCCTCATACATCACCACGAACACAGCGAGAACTTCAACGTCTTAAGTGGGAAATTTTTGAACATCTTCCTTACAGCTCTGACTTAGCACCAAGTGATTTTCACTTATTCCCGAAACTAAAGGAATTTTTGGGTGGAAAACAGTTTGCAAACGACAAAGACCTCAAACACGAAGTGACACCCTGCCTCAAATCTTTGGCGGTAGAAGAGTATAACATTGGAATTGAAAAATTGGTTCCACGTTACAAGTGCCTTGACAACTATGGCGACTACATTGAAAAATATAGTAAGGTACTGTGACTTTGTAAATGAAGTATTGTGTTGATAACTCCGCCATTGACGGTCCCAAGCCCGGATGAGAAAGGAGGAGGGATCATGGGTAAGGCCAGCAACCTGCCCATGATAACAATATATACGCTCACAGACCTCCTCACACAGCCTCGGATAAGGTAATGAAAAAGTTAACGACCAAAACTAGGAAAAGGACTATGATTAAAAAAACAAACCTAACTAGACTGGCATGCTGGAACATAAAGTCCTGGAGAAATCGAGACTAAGAAATTCTGCATGAATTGGAATCCCACAAAATCAACATCTGCGGGATATCAGAAACCAAGGAGAAAGGACAAGGAACTGTAAAATACCGTAATTATATTCTTGTATACAGCGGAAAAGAAAAGATTTGCAGGGCACACTCGGGAGTCGGACTACTGCTTAGAGATAACTATGAAGATCACATCGAGCATATAGATTATATAAACCATCGCCTCCTAAAAGTCACTGTACAAAACTCGAAATTCAACCTCATAAGCACCTATGCCCCAGATATTTCCAAACCAAAGGAAGAGACTGAAGAGTTCTACGAACAACTCTAGACAACCATAGACAACATATGTTACCAACACAGGAAGAAATCATCATATTGGGAGATTTGAATGCTAGAATAGGCAACCAAAAGCTAGATGGAATCAAACAAATCTACAATGAGCCAACCCTAAATGACAACGGAGAAAAATGAATAGACTTTGGTGCCAGAAATGAAATGAGCATTAATAACACCTTCCCTCATAAAAAACATCACAAATATACGTTTGTCAACTCATGAGGCGAGAAGTCCATTATCAACTTTATTATAACTAATATCTATCAAACCATCCCAGATCATCGACGTGAGAGCACTAACATCTGCCAATGTTGGAACTGACCATCACCTTGTTCTCTGTAAGCTGAATATTTAAGGACCAAAAAGAATTCGCAAACCTCCGAAGATAATCAGCAAATTCAATATAGAATCCATCAGCGATAACAGCACTCGTCTATTATATCAAAATAGACTGTCCCAAAATCTCATTGACAATCCAATACTAGATTCCGATGATGTTAATTAAGCATGGATAGAGATAAAATCAGAAATTGACAAAGCTGCCACGGAGGCTCTAGGAAAAAGAAACATAAATGTCAATGCGAAGAAAAACACCAAACCATGGTTTAATGACGATGTACGACAGCTCGCAGAGGATAAAAAGAAAAGTTACTTGACTTATAGAAGCAACCCATCTAGAGAAGAATACGCCAAATATGTAACTGTCCGAAACAGGGTAAACTCCGAAATCAGAATCATAAAAGAAGAATATTGGAGAAAGTTCACCAAAGATATGGAGCGTAATCTCTATGGCGCCCAAAAGAAAGTATGGAAGATGCTAAGAGATAAAAAGAAACCAATAAATGAATACGTTCATACTAACAAGATTTCTAAGCAGAATGGGAAAAATATTTTACAGACCTATTTAACAACATATCTCCACCAGCAACTCCAGATATAATAATTAACGAACCCACAATATTGGAGGAGAGTGAAATTAGACAAGGAATGAAAAGACTCAAAAATAGAAAAGCTCCTGGAAGTGATAATATACCAAACGAACTTATAAAATATGGCGGCGAAGAACTAGTGAAAAGTCTCCACAAACTTTATAACTTGATCCTTGAAACTACAACAATACCAGATGAATGGAGGGCCAGTAAAACAATTCCCATCTTCAAAAAAGGACAAAAATCTGATCCTGGTAACTATAGAGGAACATCTCTTTTAAGCGCATTTCTCAAGCTCTTCACCAACATCCTAAGAGTAAAATTAGAACAACAAAATAGAGATGAACAACAAGGATCCTGAAGAAACAGATCTACTACAGATGCTATAGTCATACTGGGGCAAATTAAAGAAAGGTCTTTGGAATACAACAAGATTGCTTTTATCGATCTGACCAAGGCCTTTGATAGAATCCATCGCCAAAACCATTAGAGAAATAAACCTAAATAACTCCACAAGAATTCGCGTAGATGGAGAACTCTCTAATGACATTCCAACATCAACCAGAGAAAGACAAGGAGATAGTTTAAGCCCATTTCTATTTAACTTGGTTATGGATAAAATTATAGAAGACCTTAACCTGGGATACAACATGGGCGACAATATGCTATGCTGACGATGCCACCATCATAGCCGAATCAGAGGAATACCTGCAACAAATGCTACATCGATTCCACACTGCTGCCAAAAAATACAACATGTCTATCTCCATCAGCAAGACTAAATGCATGACTCTAGCCAGAGAGCAAGTTTGATGCAGTGTGGCGATCAGCGACACACCAATTGAACAAGTTACAAAATTTAAATACTTGTTTGCTAGCATAATGTGCAATAATGACCTCTATGAACAATCACAAAAGGCCGCAGCTATTTCCGGATGTTTAAAGAACACTATCTGGAAAAACAAGTATATGAACATCCAAAGCAAGGTAAGGATATACAAGACCTGTGTCCACCCCATAATGACATACAGCATAGAGTCCAGAGCCGATACTGTCAGAACCAAAAATCTCCTTCGAACCAGCGAAATGAAGGTACTCAGGAGTATCGCTGGCAAACCCTTCGTGATAAAGTATGAAACACAGAAATCCGAAGGATGTGCGAAATTGAAGATATTGTCAGATGGGGACAATAGAGAAGAAGGTTCTGGAACGAACACGGATCCAGAATGGCGGAACCAAGAGGCGTAAAAATGGCTAGGGGCAGTATCCCCCAAGCAAGCAGACCTCCAGGACAACCTCCCAAAAGATGGAAAGACAGCTGGCAGTCGACGTCACAAGAGAGAAACAATGATGCAGGACCATAACAGGCCAACATGCCTAAAAGAAGAAGAAGAAGTTGATATGTTTAATTTTTATTTAGTTATGCCAAATCGTTCTTTACTTTCTGGACGACCCACGTACTACCTTGATCAAAAAGTTTTAGGACCGGCCACCGTGTGGCGTGTGTCAGTCACCCGATTGGAATTCTTTTTTTTTGTTAGGTTACCACATCTATCATTGACACTTCCCTCCAAATTTCAGCGTCATAGCTTGACATTTGTAAAAGTTACGCTGTACTGAGTACATCTACCTATGTGCGTGTTTTCGATTTTTTACAAGTTTGAAAATGGCATCAACGAGTTTGCATTAAATTTTGTGTGAAAAACGGATTTAACGGTCCGCAGACTTTGGAAATGTTGGAGAAGTGTTTTTCGGTGACACAAACGCTTCAGAAGTGGTCGTGAGTTGGTCGAGGATGACGAACGCAGTGGCAGCTGAAAACCGATGAAAACATCGATAAAAGCAAAGAAATGTTGGCCGAAAACCGCAAATTAACCATTAGAGAGCTGGCAGAGGACTTGAACATCACTTATGGATCCACTCAAGACATTTTGGTTAGTGATTTGGGCCTCAGATGTGTCGCTGCAAAACTGGCGCCGAAACACCCCAATTTCATGCAAAAAAGGACTGCGTTGAAATCGCGAAAGACATGATTTCCATGAGTTTTTGATCAAAAACAACACGAATACTATCCAGCAGCCTTCGAATTCACCTGATCTGGCTCCCTGCGACTTTTTCCTGTTCAATCGACATAAAAAACCGCTTCGCGGAACGCGTTACAGCACCCAAGAGGATGTCATGAAAAAATCGAAGACGGCTCTGATGGACATACCGAAAATTGACTGGCAGCGGTGTTTCGAGGATTGGATCAAGCGCTGGCGTAAGTGCGTTGCAGTCGATGGGGAGTACTTTGAAGGGGACCATATCGATTTTGATGAATAAACTTGTATTTTCGATTTTATGAATAAAGTTCTAAAACTTTTTGATCAAGGTAGTATGTAGTTGAAATATCTATATTTCAATTTTTGGGATTTTTTTTCGCATTTTAAAAGAAGGGAAAAAAGGAATCGAGGAATATTTTGCATCCAAATCTACTCAATTTTATTCTGACAGTATTAAAAATTTGTTAAATAGACGGAAGAAGGTTGTGTCTATCGAAGGAGAATATACTGTGTCTATGTGATAAGAAAATAAATTTTTTTTTTTCGATCTACCTCTTTCATTAAAAAAACGACATTTTCGTCTGGACAACCAATATTTAACCGAAAATAAGATTAACATGTTTATTACAAGTTAATCTTATTTCGGTTAATAAAATGAACGATGTTATTAAGTATGGAAATTTTATTGAGGCTCAACAGGTAGGGAAGGTTTGCAGGGAGGAATATTTTTGTTTGTTTCTTAACGCTTTAAGTGCCGGAAGTTATTAGTATGGCCGTACCCAGCAGGCCGTGATTTTTTCAACAAAAATAAAACCTAAAAAAATTATATTTTTTGTATACAGATATAAAGGATATTATGAAAACTTACTAAATATATACACCGGGGGTCGTTTGAGCTGCCGTTCACTCAGAAAAACACAGTTTAAATATTCACAAAATGTCAGGGTTGTCACAACTTGACACAGAAAACACGTTTACTTATAAATATAGTGGAATATAATATACTTTGTAAACTAAAATCAACAAATTATCTGTATGATGTATAATAAAGCACAAAAGGTAAATAAACTATAAAATAAAACTGTAAAAAGTCTATATGAACGTCATATTATACCGCAAAACTACCGCCAATAACCAAAGAATACATGAAAACACACTTTGTAAATAAATACTTTGAAAAATTAAAAAAAATAACGCACAAAAGTTAAAAATCAACCATTGAACAAAACTGCAAACGAAGTCATTATAAATCATCGCAATTACGTCGCAAAAAACTGTAGTCGGTAACCCTGTATCAGAGACACGTATTGACTGTCAGTGAAAGCTTTTACAAAGATGACTGTAACTTTGATAATATCGGTAAATTGTAATATTTAAGTATTTCTTGACCATCCCAATAGATGTCACTATGTGTTATAATTTATAAATTATTACAATTGGATTTGATATTGGCTTGCGACAAGCTCAAAGGAGAGCGCGTTTACACATTCATTTTGTATGGCCGGCCTGGCGAGCACTGAATCGGAGAGCGCGTCAACGCGCTCGTGGCAGTGAACCGGTTAAAGGTCAAAGGGAAAGTATTTAGAGAACAGGAGAAAATTATGTGTTTGAGATCTCCCTCCTCCTGGCCACACAAAGAAGAATCTCTAAAATGGAGTTACATGCATGCTTATTGCCCATGTTAGAAAACAAAATAGATTGTCTGTTGTGGAAACCTCAATTTTGCTTGAGATCGTTAATAAAGCTGGTCTCGAAAAGGGCCCTTTTTGTGAGTTTCTCTGGTTTTAGTTTAATTTCTCATACATAATTTTATAATAAAATATAGTTTTAACTGATTGGGTAGTTTTTAATGAATCAGGCATTTTCATTTGATGTTTCAAATAAACAAACAATAAATATTTTGTGAATTGGATATTTTTACATGCATATGCTCTTATCAGATTGAAAATGTTTGATGTCTATCAATATGCGATTCTTGTTACAAGATAGTTTTAATTTGCAGGGTTGGTCCATGTTCACTGCTTCAGCAACAATGATCGCACAGAAAGCCAGCGACAATGCTGTAAAGTATGGAGGTATTGCATCTCAGAAAATGTTTGAGATGGCTAATAATGTCAATGAAAAGGTAAGAAATCTTTAAAAAGAACAATCATTGTCATGATCACTTGTGTTTCAAGGCCATCATCCATCCTATCGTGTAGCTCATGACTGAACATTGTGACTCCAATGAAAGTCTGTTATAACTCCTCTTCATTCATCCCTACACTCCGTGGCTCGAAGAGCTGTTGTTAAGGGTATTCCAGTTGTGTCTCTCGCTTGGTCAGTCCAATGCATTGAAATTCTTCCTCTTGTGTGTCATTCTTTCACGCCTCCAGTAACCACAAACCTCTCCAAACTGTCTCATTGGCCATGAGCAATATGCCCAAAGAATCTGAGGACTCGTCGAAGGAATATTGTCAACAACCTATCGGCGATTCTCAGTTAATCAAGAATGAAGGCGTTAGTTCTTGCTGTCCATGGAACTCATAACATCCTAATACAGCACCACATGCATCTATTCTACGTCTCTCTCTTGCTTTCAGAGTTCAAGTCTCCACGCCATACATGAGTATTATGAAAACGAGAGACTTAACAAGGTGCATTTTGGTCATGATGGTGATAGTTCTACTCTTACATATCTTTTCCAGCTTTGACGTAACATTTTTTGCCATTCCAGTTCTTCTTTTCATCTCAGCCTCGCATCCTCCATTGTTGGTAATACTGGAGCCTAAGTAATAAAGTAAATGTTTCAAGACAGGAAACTTTAAATTGATTCTGTGAATGGTTTATCTGTGCATTTATAGGTTTATTGTGAGCATCTAGAACTTTCATAATCTACAAGTATATCCACTGAAACCTGAAGTTCTGACATAGGCAGTTCAGTTTGATCCTACCACCACCCGTATACTGTTATGGGAGACCAAATATGTCCCCATCCTGTGCGATCTACACTAGAAGATTGAAATCTTCTTTATTATGAGTGCAATGTCACCTAGTAACAAAAACTAAACTGCCCAAAAGACTCCTCTTGCACACACCTGAGTGAAAAGAATAGTAATGATGACAGACTTAAGGTTTGACATCATGGGAGAAGGAAAATCACTCGAAGCGCAGTAAAGACAGGTTAAGGTAGGTCCAATGTCATGAGGGCCACTCGTTGGCATTGTAAGGGCATAATCAATACACCCTTGATTTAAGATTGTGTCAAACCAATTATGTAACAATTCAGACAGACACAATATTATATAGTATATGCTCAATCAGCCACGATCAGCTAGATTCATAAAGTAGTTTTCTAATTCATCAATCAAATTATTATTGGGTGTAAAGGGACTTAAAACACCATCTCAACAACCCAAAAGTCAACCTGTATACGGTGCACCTGCTAGTGAACTGATGAGGCCCTGATGATGAGTATCGGTGATACATAGGCTTAAACCAACATCTTTCTTCGTATAAGGAGAATGAAATGACTTCTTCCAGGACAGCTCAAGCTCTGTATCACAGGATAACCACCGCAGAGCTGCAACCCAAAATGAATGAGGAGTGTGACCAGTTCAACTTAATTATACGCAGCCAATATAACAAAGATGAATCGTTCAAATGGGCCAAAATTTTCATTCAGGGGTAAAATACCCTCCCATTTGGATCTCTGGTGGAGAACGCTTATCTGAGACACTGCAAAGAATACAACAAAACACTTCACCTTTATCACTACGAACATACAAACCCTGTCAGACTCTCATACCTCTGCTCACCCAAAAACATGAATGGCCCTTACAGATAGGGTACTTCAGTGTATGAATACGGACACTGCTGCTCTGCGAGACTTACGTTTTTGGTGAAGGTATAATTGAGAAGGACACGTATATATTTTTCTAGAAGGGATACCCTACAAATGGCAACAAGCTGCATGGTGTAGGATTTGCCATAAAAACAAACTAACTAGAAAACTTGACCAACTCCAAGTGGGTATTTCAGAAAGATTAGTAACTCCATTGCCAAATTTTCATGCTAGGACTTCTGAAACACCATGATTATAAACTTGTTCTAAAATATGAGCAGTACATCCGACTATAACAACTACAGAGGGATTTGTCTTCTTTGAGTTATTGGAAAAATTATTGTGAAGATCATGGTAAATTACCTCATTCTTGCTTTGTAACCACTGTTACCAGATTCCCAATGCTGGTTCAGGCCAAATCAAGGTACAATGTATTTAATCTTTACACTTCAGCAGATACAGGTAAAAGCTATTGAGCAACAGTTTACTTTGTCCATCGCTTTCTTGGACCTTACAAAGCCTTTGATATCATCAAGCAAAATGTATTGTGGGCCATTATGGGTCGACTAGGTAGACCACACAAATTTGTAAAAATATGTAAAAGCCTGCACACCAACAAGCTTGCTCAAATCTTACATGACAGTTTTCTCACTGACCCTTTCATCACCAACATTAGCGTCCGGCAGGGATGTGTCTTGGTCCCCTATCCCCTGGTTTAATAATTGAAATCCTTTTATGTATGGACCAAATATTTTGGTAATACAGATCAGGATATCAAACCTTAAGTATTATGTTACATTGGACAGAGCTCCTGGAACCACTATAAAAATTCAATACCACAAACAGAAAAAGGAAATATCTAGTGATGAATGTTTTTTTTTTTCTAGCTCAACTCTCGTAATAGTTGGAGCAGTCTCTCGGGAACAAATACACCAAGCCAGCGGCCATCCTCTCCAGGTGGAGGCAACCATGCCAACTACCAGTCTCAGTTGTCATATGGAGCAATGAAGAATTCCATGTCGGAGCCAGCTGCCTCCTGGTACATATTAAACTCGTTAATTTAAACATAATCTTAACTTCTTTTTTCTAGTCATGGTTGATATATTGCCAGAGCCCTCTTCCACGTTGGCTTTTTCAACGCCATTCTTTACATTGGTCCAGGAAAATGAAGTGTTGGCTGGTTCTGCACATTTTTATTCCATCTTCCTATAGGCTTACCTGCTAGACTTCAACTTATTTTTAATCAAGGTTGTATTGTATACTTTACTAAAATTTTAGTGAAGTTACAACACTTTACTAAAGTTTTAGTAAAATATTGTAACTTTACTAAAGTTTTAGTAAAGTATGCAATACACCTTTAAGGAATACAACCTTATTATAAATAAGTTGAAGTCTAGCAGGTAGGCCTATAGGAAGACGGAATTAAAATGTGCAGAACCTGCAAACACTTCACTTTACTGGGTTTCTTTACTAAAAATTAATTTACTTTTTAAATATTTTTGTAGTAAAGTATACAATAATATACTCGTACATATCATCTAACCATTTCCCTATTAAAGTAAACAGAAAAGACAGATTACGCAATATTTTCCTATCACAATATACTTTCTTTGCCTTCTGTACATTCTTCCTTTTTATCAGATTTCTCTGTTTTTTATTTCTCCTACTTCTGATGTTTTCTTCTTTCATAGTATCATCAACTTTGTCCAACCATACTTTTCTTAGTTTTCTTTTAGATGTATGTATGTATGTATATATGTATGTATGTATGTATGTATGTATGTATGTACGAGGGCGGTCCGATAAGTACTTAGCCTCACCGCCCGATGGCACCACTATCGCAAGAGCAATTTTTTATCGCGTAGTACATTCTCGTTGACAGCTACTGTCAAAATTTCAGCCGAATCGGACGTGTAGTTTTGTTTTGACCGTGTGTGGAAGCGAGCGTGTCCGCGGATTTGAGAAAAATGGAAAAGGAGCAATATCAGTCGGTGATTCGATTCTTGTTTTTGAAAGGGAAATCGCGCAGCGAAATCAAAGAGCGCTTGGATGCTGTGTACGGTGACTCTTCTCCTTCGATGGAGACCGTCAAAAATTGGTTTAACGAGTTTCAACGTGGTCGCACGTCGGTTTTTGATGAGCCACGCCCAGGTGCCCCGAAAACGGCTACCGCGGAGGATAACGTGACAAAAATCCACGATCTCGTATTGGCAGCCCGCTTGAAGGTGCGCGAGATAGCTGAGACAGTAGGCATCTCAAAAGACCGCGTGGGTCATATCCTGCATGAAGTATTGGGCATGAGAAAGCTGTCGGCGCGATGGGTGCCGCGTTTGCTCACTCCGGACAACAAGCGCATCCGTGAGACCACTTCAGAGCAGTGTTTGACGATGTTTAAGCGCAATCCGAAGGAGTTTCTGCGTCGTTTCGTGACCGTCGATGAAACATGGATACACTGGTACACACCCGAGACCGAGGAACAGTCGAAACAGTGGACTTCACCCGGCGAACGTGCTCGGAAGAAGGCGAAGACTGTCCTATCGGACGGAAAGGTGATGGCCACCGTTTTCTGGGATTCAAAAGGTGTGATCTACATCGACTTCCTGGAGAAGGGCAAAACGGTCACAGGGCTCTACTATGCCGAATTATTGGGCCGATTCGACGCCGAATTGCAGAAAAAACGGCCTCATTTGGCGAAGAAAAAAGTGCTCTTCCATCACGACAATGCACCGGCTCACACCTCCGCCGTCGCCACGGCTAAATTGGTAGAATTAGGCTACGAACTGCTGCCCCATCTACCATATTCTCCGGATTTGGCCCCGTGCGACTTCTTTTTGTTTCCAAATTTGAAAAAGTCACTCGCCGGGCAGAAATTTGAGTTGAATGAGGAGGTTATAGCCGCCACGGAGGCCTACTTTGCAGACCTCCAGAAAACGTATTTTTCAGACGGGTTAAAGAACTTGGAGCATCGCTGTGTCTAGTGTATCGAACTCAAAGGAGATTATTTTGAGAAATAAATCGCCACTTTTCCAAAATTTTTGTTATTCTTTTGTAGGCTAAGTACTAAGGACCACCCTCGTATGTATGTATGTATGTATGCATGCATGTATGTATGTATGTATGTATGTATGTATGTATGTATGTATGTATGTATGTATGTATGTATGTATCTACTAGGTTAGTCAAAAAGTTTTGAAAGCGACATCTATGGAGCATTAGAAAACCAAAATTTCTAAGCCATTTTAATATTTCATCTTTCATAAGAAGGTACTCAAAATTTCATTTCGATCTGTCAATTCATTCTTTGTTTACAAGCCATTTGAAGTTGACGTTTCAGTGTATTTTTTAACAATGGAAAAATCCGAATATCGAGCAGTGATTAAATTCTTTATTTTGGAAGGTTTATCGGCTACTGAGATCCATGCAAAGATGGTGAAAGTATTAAAGGAGTCATCTCCTTCATTTCCAACCGTTCACCGATGGGTTTTGGAGTTTAAGCGTGGCCGTACAAGCGTTGAAGACGATCCACGCTCAGGACGTCCAAAAAGTGCATCAACACCAGAAATCATAGCGAAAATACAGGATATGGTTTTGGAAGATCATCGATCGACTGTGGATGTGATAGCTGACACCGTAGGCATCTCACATGGAACAACATGGCATATTTTGGCTGAAGTTTTGGGGTTCAAAAAACTGTGTGCACAATTTGCATTTTGCAACACGCATTTGCTAACAACGCAAAAAAAACACGTTCGAATGCGACTTTCTGAGCAACATTTGGAGCAATTTCTAAAGGATAAAAAGGATTTTCTGCGTCGATTCATCACTACGGATGAGACTTGGGTCTATCACCATGATCCTGAATCAAAACAAGAGGCTAAGGAGTGGTGTGAACCAGGCACTTTGGCTCCGAAGCGAGTTCGTGTCCAGAAATCGGCCAAGAAGGTGTTAGCGTCAGTTTTTTGGGATGCAAAAGGAATTTTATTGATAGATTATCTCCAAACTGGTAAGACAATCGACTCTGATTATTATTGTGACCTTTTGGACCAGTTGAATGAAAAAAATTGTGAAAAAAGACCCGGTTTGCAGAAGAAAAAAATCATTTTTCATCAAGACAATGCACCTGCTCACATAGCTCAAAAAACCATCGCGAAAATCAGTGAATTGGGGTACGACTTGTTGCAGCATCCACCCTATTCGCCAGATTTAGCTCCCTCTGACTTCTGGCTGTTCTCACACCTCAAAAAACTCCTTCGTGGAAAGCATTTTTCATCAAATGAAGAGGTTATAGCCGTCGTAGAGGAGTATTTTGCAGGCCTTCCAGAAAGTCACTTCCGTGATGGGACAACAAAGTTGGAAGATCGTTGGACCAAGTGTATTGATCTTATGGGAGACTATACTGAGCAATAAAAGTGATTTCCCCCAAAAAAAAATGTATTTTCATTTCCGCTTTCAAAACTTTTTGACTAACCTAGTATATATGTATACTATATATAATATTAGGTCCTTACATATGAAATTGGCGTTTTGCCGTACTGGCAACTTTGATCTCAAATATCTTCTCTTTGGTTAGGAATTCCAAATTAAAATTTATACAGCTATTTACTCAAGTATTTGTGTTTCGAAAATTATAATTCATTTGTTTTTTCCTCAATTGTTTTTTTTCTTTGCGTCACTCAGTTTACAAAATGGAAAACTTGAAATATCGCGTTATTTACGAGTACGAGTTCCACCGTGGCACCAGCGCTGCAGAAACGGCTCGAAGGATTAATGATGTGTATGGCGACGGTGCCGCAAAAGAAAACACAGTGCGTTTTTGGTTCCAACGTTTTCGTTCTGGAAATTTCGACCTGCAGAACAAGCCCTGTGGACGGCCGGAGACCAAAGTTGATAATGAAGAATTGAAGGCTATTGTGGAAGCGGATCCATCGCAAACCACGTCCGAGTTAGCTGCAGGCTGCGGTGTTAGTGATAAAACTGTTTTAATCCACTTGGAGCAAATTGGGAAGGTGAAAAAGCTTGAAAGGTGGGTACCTCACGAATTGAGTGAAGCAAATCAACAAACGCGCGTTGACTGCTGCGTTGCATTACTCAACCGGCACAATAATGAAGGGATTTTGAATCGAATCATTACCTGTGATGAAAAGTGGATCCTGTATGATAATCGGAAGCGCTCATCGCAATGGCTGAACCCTGCCGAACAAGCCAAACCATGCCCCAAGCGAAAATTGACTCCAAAAAAGTTACTTGTGAGCGTTTGGTGGACTAGTGCTGGTGTCGTTCACTACAGCTTTCTTAAATCTGGCCAGACGATTACGGCAGATGTCTATTGTCAGCAACTGCAAACCATGATGGAAAAGCTAGCTGCTAAACAACCGAGGCTGGTTAATCGCTCTAGGCCACTGCTGCTTCATGATAACGCTAGACCACACACTGCACAACAGACGGCTACCAAATTAGAAGAGCTTCAATTGGAATGTCTAAGACATCCACCGTACTCTCCGGACCTTGCCCCGACAGATTACTATTTTTTTCGAAATTTGGATAACTTCTTGCAAGGGAAAAAATTCAACTCCGATGGGGCAGTCCAAACCGACTTCAAATATTTTATTGATTCCCGTCCGAATGGTTTTTTTAGTAAAGGGATCGATGAACTACCTATGAGATGGCAAAAGTGCATAGATAGCAATGGTACATACTTTGATTAAATAAATATATTATATTAAAAAAAAATCAACTTTATGTTCCTCCCAAACAAAACGCCAATTTCATACGTAAGGACCTAATATATAGTATATATAGTACATACATTAAACTCCAAAACCCATCGGTGAACGGTTGGAAATGAAGGAGAAGACTCCTTTAATACTTTCACCATCTTTGCATGGATCTCAGTAGCCGATAAACCTTCCAAAACAAAGAATTTAATCACTGCACGATATTCGGATTTTTCCATTGTTAAAAAATACACTGACACGTCAACTTCAAATGGCTTGTAAACAAAGAATGAATTGACAGATCGAAATGAAATTTTGAGTGCCTTCTTATGAAAGATGAAATATTAAAATGGCGTAGAAATTTTGGTTTTCTACTGCTCCATAGATGTCGCTTTCAAAACTTTTTGACTAACCTAGTAGATATGTATAGTACCATTTTGAAATCCTGATTAAACAGGCCAATTTTTTATGTAACTTGCCAGGTTAGCGTAGTACATTATTTTTCCAGTATGATGAGTTAAAGTTGGCTGATAAAAAATATTATTTTTTATGATCGGACAAAAACAATTTTTTTTTCAAACTTGCATATTTTTTTTTGTTTTATATCTGACTTCGACTAATAGCAGGGCGATCGAGGATTGCGATACAACCATTAAAATCATAAAATTTACCAATTTGTAGTCACAATATACAAACATTCGGCTCAGGGTAGCTACTTTTACAATTTTCGAAGAAATGCCTGTAACTCGAAAAGTATAAGGCTTTTTCAAGAATTTTTTAATTCTGAACCGTCATAAGCTGGCCTCTTCTTCAATTCCGGCTTGACGTTGCCCTTTGGGACACCCTGTATATATATGTATATATATATATATATATATATACATATATATACAGGGTGTATATATATATATACATATATATACAGGGTGAAACTCATACATACATACATACATACATACATACATACATACATACATACATACATACATACATACATACATACATACATACATACATACATACATACATACATACATACATACATACATACATACATACATACATACATACATACACATACACATACACATACACAATGTACATATATATATATAATATATATATATATATATATATATATATATATATATATATATATATATATATATATATATATATATTTATATATATATATATATATATATATATATATATATATATATATATATATATATATATATATATATATATATATA